>MUZC01000319.1:12911-34558 GCA_002072015.1 Radix auricularia | reverse complement strand
TAGGGCGCTGCGTATGTTTGGCCTTTGAGTTGCCGCGGGCGAGTCCAGGTGGCCAGAGCCGCTAGTCCAGGACTACCGGGTGAGGCCAGAGGTGCGAACTTGGGAATCAAAGCACGAGCGGGGCTTTGTGGACGGCAGCTGACCACGGGCAAATAGTCTAGCCCAGGTGTCAGGTATGGCAGACCGAGATGATACTCGGCCGAACGGTAGATGAAAGGGACCGACATGGAGAGCGGGTCAGAAACAAGGAAAGGGGGGATTACTGACCATGACGGGGTACACCCACCTACCCCCGTCTTACTTAGGGGTGGTACAAGTTGATTGACGTATTTGACTTTCGGACAGCGGGGTCTGGGGGGCGGAGCATACATGAGGAATAGGAGTGCTCGGCCTGACTCACGGAGAGAGACACGTAGGGAGACACACGTTGTGACGCACACACGGAGGGAGAGACACGCAGGGAGAGGAAAGAGTTATGAAGTATGAGCCAGAGGTAGAAGGACAGACATATGTAGAGAGATGCACGAATAATGAATGTACTGAAGTTAAGAGATTAAAAGTAATGAAGTGTACATTCTGCCTTGGTGTTTAGTGTTTAAAGAGTAATTAACAAAGTGTGTGAAGAGCAGAATAACAGTGAGAGTAGATAAGGAAAGATAAACAATAGAACAACCAACGGATCTTCACAATATAAATATCTCTTGATGTAATGGATTCTGCCTTTTCTGATGAAAGACCTGCCTCCAATACAACAAGGCAAGCCTTGAACTGCAACTCTCAGGGATGAATTAGAAGAGGTTGTACAAGAAACAGTTGGCACCAAACAAGAGGGTGTACAAGAAACAGCTGGCACCAAACAAGAGGGTGTACAAGAAACAGTTTGCACCAAACAAGAGGGTTACAAGAAACAGTTGGTACCAAACAAGAGGGTGTACAAGAAACAGCTGGCACCAAACAAGAGGGTGTACACGAAACAGTTGGTACCAAACAAGAGGGTGTACAAGAAACAGTTGGCACAAAACAAGAGGGTGTACAAGAAACAGTTGGCACAAAACAAGAGGGTGTACAAGAAACAGTTGGCACCAAACAAGAGGGTGTACAAGAAACAGTTGGCACCAAACAAGAGGGTGTACAAGAAACAGTTGACACCAAACAAGAGGGTGTACAAAAACAGTTGGCACCAAACAAGAGGGTGTACAAGATACAGTTGGCACCACACAAGAGGGTGTACAAGATACAGTTGGTACCAAACAAGAGGGTGTACAAGAAACAGTTTGCACCAAACAAAGGAGGCAGACATCATCACACATGGCCACACACTGGAAGATGATAGAGAGACTTTCCTGGCATAGGGATGCCTGGAGGACTCTTGTGTGACATGAGAGATGCGCAGATTTGCAAATGATCGAATGCGGGTTCTCATGGACGAGACGGTTTAACATAACAGACATAAGCTATAACTAATTGCTGTTTTGTTTTTGTTTTTTTTTTGTTTTTTTTAAATTGTCATGGTAACCATCAACTCATGTCAGATTCAGGAAAAAGATATTGAAACTTTAAAGGCAAACAACATAGAAACATCATTATATATATATTTAGAAAGAATATCATGGCACTTTTAAATAGATAGGGACGTCCATAAAGGACGGAGGCGGGTGGGGGTGTGTGTTTAAGGCATGTGACGTCACATAAAAGGCGCGCAACTTTAAAGAAAATTCCGGCTAAAATATTTGATTGCTTACAAACTTATAATTTATTAAATGAAGTTTTACATGGCTTTAAGCGTGTTTGAGTGCAGCTTACACACACAAAAATACATGCTTAAAAAAAAAATTAAAAAAATAGAGATTTGAAAAAATCCCATTTTCAAAAAGAAAATACGGATTTTTGGGGGGAGGGGCGGGCGGGCTCTTGGCGTCATATTAGTTTGGGTGGGGGGAGGCTAAGTTTTTGTGACAAATTGTAATTAGGGTGGGAGGAGAGAGTTAAAATCGGTCAAAATCGGGTGATGTCATTTATGGATAAACATTTCTTTTTAAAAACCATGACAAGACTAGAAATTGTACACTAAACAAAACTAAAAAGGAGTGGTCGTGTAAGTTACAATTAACACTGAAAAGCTCAATGTAATGTGTTTGTTTTATTTAAAGAGAAGTAATCTGATAGCCTCTGCTCTGATAAATATAAATGGAGACAATGAGATGAGCTGACCTTTTGTGTATGTACATGTATGTATGTGTGTATGTGGGTTATTTTCAATCTTCGCTGCGTTAACTAATCGATATGATGTCATAAATGTCGGTGAAGACTGTCGACAACGTTCCGGTTTCCCGCCGTGGGGCTGTTAAAACTGTTTTAAAATTTACGTTTGAAGATAGTGAGTTGACGACTGAGCCATGTGGGACACGTTTGAAAAAGTATACACAAGATCTGCATCGCAGGATAATTTACATGAACTATCTGTATGATTTCACATCAGTTTACAAGCAAAGGGCTTTAATAGAAATTGTCAAAGTATTTTACAACGTAGAAGGCTTTAAGACAATTTCTGCTCGAAAAGCGCTAGCATTCGCAAGAACATCCAATTAAAAGTATTATTTTGAAAACAGGTCATAAATGAAGTTTTACTTGAGAATTTTAAGATCTTACTAATTATAGGACAACAGTTAAAGGATGTTGTCAGTCTCTCTCACTCTCTCTCTCTCTCTCTCTCTCTCTGCTAAAAATGTAGACCGAGATACAGATTAACTCCAGATCAGATCACCGCTCAATGCGTTCTTGGCTCTATTATTAATTGACAGTTTAGAGCGAGGAATATAAATGATTTTGACAAAGTGGTTGACAGGTTTGCACCTTTAAATATCAGGAAAGTTTTTTTTTAAAATCAATTAAATTAATTTTTTTTTAAAATAGCTATAGCGTAACGTGCTTTCTTAAGTTAGCATCTTGCCTTCAATAATGAATTTTATAATTGTAACTTTATAATCTGCACTAATAATTTTTGTGACAATAATATTCATGTTTTTATTTTACAACAACCTAAGTTACGTCACTGGAAGATATGTCATGGTCAATTTAGACTGCGTCACCAGAACTTTGACCACCTCACTTAGTGGTAATTAATTTGGTCGAGTCCACTTTGTTCCAGAGGGCATTGCATTGGAATGGTATTTGTTTAAAATAAGAATGATATTTTAAAATGTTTTCTTTTTAAAAAAAAAAAGTATAATAAATAAATTAATAAATATAATAAAATAATACGCCTGTACGCATGTACATGTACTTTATGTAAGTAATTTAATTTAGAAATGAGAGACAATGTGTACATGCACATAATCACGTGACCAATAAGCCAAAATAAAATGTATCAGTTCGCCCTTGTCGATATTTGATTGGTAGCTACAACATATCAACTTGTATTGTCCTCAACCAGTGCACCCAAGACTGCTGCATACCAATAATTGTCATTTAAAACCGTGGCTCACGGTTCATAAATTCGTAGCCCATCACTAAAAAAATCATGTTATACCATCTAAGCTCCAACATTACCTCTTTAACTTTAAAAATTAATAGAATTCTTTTAAGCCCCGTTTAAACCGAATACGATTGTAGCCGAAAAGCAGTAATATCTCTTACCCGTTCTCTGTTGCTGGGGGCTAGGGCTTTAAACACGCATTCGCTAATTGGATTTTCCGCCCAGCTGACCATCTCCAGTGACTGATAAGATTTTCCTCCACGCCTTCAGCATAGTTCACGCCTAAATCAGATAACGCAGATCACTCCTAAATCGCATACGTTGAATCATTTCTAAACCAGATACGTGGATCACCCCTAACCAGATACGTGGATCACCCCTATCCAGATACATGGATTACCCCTAACCAGATACGTGGATCACCCCTAACCAGGGACGTAGATAACCTCTACCCAGATACGTTGATCACACCAGATACGTGGATCACTCCTAACCAGATACGTGGATCACCCCTAACCAGATACGTGAGTCTTTCCTAAACGAGATACGTGGATCGCTCCTAACCAGATACGTGGGTCTTTCCTAAACCAGATACGTGGATCAGTCTCACCAGATACGTGGGTCTTTCCTAAACCAGATACGTAGATCACTCCCAACCAGTTACGTGTTATCATACTTAAACCAGATACGTGGTTCACTTCTTAAAAAACAGACACGTGGAAATCGTCTCACTATGAAGACTGATTGCCTACAGATCAAATATGCCGACATTTATTCTGATTCTAAACTTAAGATTTAATACCGAACGCTAAAAAAAATTGTCATTTGTCACCAATATTGGACTACATCCTAAAATTTGATTACGGTCAAAGATCAGTCTACAAAGATCAGAGTATAACCAAAGATCACTCTATGGCCAATTATCACATTACGGACAAAGATCAGACGCAGATCAGAAAAAGGTCCAAGATCAGAGTATTCAGAGTATGGCTAAAGATCAGAGTCCTGCCAAACAGCAGACTACCCACAAAAGATCAGAGTACGGAAAAAGCTCATAGCACGGCCAAAAATTAGTTCGCTGCTAAATATCAGAGAAAGGCCCAACATCAGAGTATGGCCAAAGATCAGAAAATAGCCGAAGATCAAACAGCA
This sequence comes from Radix auricularia, assembly GCA_002072015.1. Taxonomy (NCBI): domain Eukaryota; kingdom Metazoa; phylum Mollusca; class Gastropoda; family Lymnaeidae; genus Radix; species Radix auricularia. The sequence continues at coordinate 29,931 of MUZC01000319.1, read as the reverse complement.
AATAAAAAGAACCCATAAAAACCACGTTTTTTTTAAATTTACAAAAGATCTTTTATATTTGAGACATAACTAAAAGTATTGATTATGTTTAATATACGCACCACGCGACAGACTAGCATAAACATTTGCAGATTAGGAAAATATGGAAGAACAAACACATTCAAATTTTCTTCAATTTTATTTTTTCCCGTCCGGAGCTCGGTCGTAGATGGGTTGCCTGAAGAAATCATGAAAACCAACACTTTATAAACATCAAAACTCTAATGAGAATGCAGGACTAAACACATACCATAGATAAGCGAAGACGCAATAATCTTCTGTATAGAATGAGCGTCTGTAACATATAAGATACGTTTTACATGAGATAATCTTTTTTTTTAAATTAAAACTAATTACAGTACAGTCGATCGACGTAAAATTTTGATACATCATTTTTATTTTCTCCACGAGTCTGCCTGCGAAATTTCAGCTCGCTAACATACGGGGAAGTGGTTTAAAAATCGATCCAAAGTTTTTTTGCGACCAGCAAGCAATCAATCAATCAAGCAGTCCATACAAGTTAATAAAAATAAGACTGCAATAAAGATGAGACTACAAAGAATTTTCAGAGTACGTCCAAAGGTGAAACAGAGGATAAAATTCAGATTGCAATAATGAACAGACTTTACAACTAGATGAGACCTAACACCAATATAATCATAAAAAATTATGTTACTTTCACACACCGTGACCTTTTGAACTACACATCAAAGTCGCTCTAAATAAAAGGGCTATATCTAACCGAAGCCGCGCAGCAGATTCGAAAAACCGCGCCACACATGTAGATAACAATACATTTAATATAATGTCCTGTGTTTGTGGGTGTACAATTTTGTACAAATGAACGATGATATTAAACTTTGCACACGGACCAACGGACCGCAATCGGAACTTGATTACGGCAGGAATGAAACATGTTAATGTTTTTAACAAACACTTGCGCACGGCACGGAAGAAAGATATTCTAAAATCTAAATGAACAATGGCGAAGAAACTATAGACAGATAAAAATTCTTCCACTGCTGTCTCAAGCTGATGTCACCGCTTCCATTGTTCCCATCGGCCTCGGGAGTGAGGGGGGGGGGGTTAGTAGTTAACAAAGAGGAGCAGTGATCATGTTGGCCTTCGTGGAAAGGAACGAGTCGTTAAAATTTTCCTTGTTCATTCGGGGAGGGTGCAGCTCGAATATCACCAGATGGTTTTGCAAATCACGAGCTATACGCAGGCCATAACACGGTCAGGTTATTCACTGTGTAGCTAGCTATCCGCCCCTCACAATGACACACTGCGTCACTAATGAAGGCGGGAAGGTCGCGTGTTCTCCTTGAGACACGGCGATGCCGCTGTCCGTCAGTTCGTTCATTGTTTCAGTGTAATGTGTCCGCACGCTTGGACCACAGCGTCCAGGAAATGGGTGCAGTTAACACAGTCCACTCGGACGAACATGTCTTCCTTGATATGGAGTTGTTATTTTTATTATTTTTAAAGGGGCCGTCCATGTGTGACGTCACGGTGTTTTATGTTAGGAGGGGGGTCCGAGATTTGTGACCGGGGGTGGGGTGTTAAAATTGTTAAAATAGCCTGACGTACCTTATGGACGGCCGCAAAGCAAACACAGAGCTTCAATTTATTAAGTTACTACCGTCCGTATGTACTCCTTAATAACCAGACCCCCTAAAACTGCTTTAAATGGCCAGTTTTTTATTTTAAAAAAAATTATATTATAACTATAAGCCGACCATACAATTATGTAATTTTACTCCATATTTTTGGTTCATAGAAATTTGTTATGGTAAAGATGTAAAATGCTTACTTTTATGTTACATACCAGTTTGTTTACCTTTTGAAATGACACAAAAACGTGTTCTGAAATAATATCTCAACCTCCGCTCATAAATTGTTCACAACTGATGATTAATGAATTATGTATTTTTAATTTAGAAAAAAAAAATACTTATACATTTTGATATATCATCTCTGTCTTTGTGTCCATTTTGTTTTATGCCTATATAAATCGACCGCCTGGTTTGAGTTTTTATTTTATGGTTATTATTTCGGCTTCTATGCGAGTATATACAGTATATTTGAGATTTTTTAAAATATTCTTATTCGTTTTTTTTAATGTTTTTTTTTCAGGCCAAACCAAAACACTCTTCAATATCTTATGATCTAAGTGGCCTAACTGCTGCACCATCAACACGCCCCTGTGTATTACGATATTTTAATGCAATTTTTCCTAATGCCCTTGTTAGCACGATCACAAACTCACTCTACGTCACTGATTAAAACCTTTGTTTGCCAATAGCGCAAAACATGGCTCTGAGAAATAACTTTTTTTTAACAACATGAAGTTATTCTAACACTCATACGAACAAAACATAGACGGTATTTTGTTTTCTGCTACCCCAGGGGATGGGGGAGCGCGTACAATGAATGCGCGAACTTGCATAAATATTAGAAAGTGCTCTTCACAACTTACTGTGTTGGTGATGATTAAATATGAGCCAAAATACCTGCATAAGCATAATGACAGATACACTTTACTTTACTTATGAAAATTATTTATTATTAAACTATTGTGATTGATTCACGTATTGTCTATCTATCTAATCTATGCAGACGCTCCTTCTATGCAGAAGATAATTGCGTCCACAGACCTTGACGGATGATCTGTTGGCAAGTGATGCAGCGTTCACATACCACGGCTATAAGGGTTACCCAGCCGCCCAACTGTTGTTAGGCACCCATTCGGATCTTGGTGACTCAGTGACGCGAAATTTCAACTAATTCGAACCGCGAGAAGGAGTGGGTAAAACGAGTTGTTTTTTTTTTAACCATTAGACTTGGAGCACGTCCCAAGGACAGTGAGAGTTATTTATTACACGCTTTTATTTCAGCCCCACTGTTTGTACGTTGTATCCATCAATCACATTTTGTAACGTAAAAATAAACCATTTATGATGTTCACAGAAATCTCAAAATTTTATCACGGATAGATCTTGGATGACAATGTAATGTATCGAAATTTCAGATCGATCGAATGAAATAAATGCATTTTTAGTTTATCTCTATATAGCATATACGTCCGTCTCCTATTGTTTACATCCATGTGCAGTTCACGGATTTCACATGTAATCATAGAAAATTGAATTTTTCTTATTTTATTTTATTTCCTATATGTAAATAAAAAGAGTTTTTTTAAAGTATTTTATAAATTAGGAATTAAGTGATTTAATTTTTCTATGGCTCATATTTTTCTATGAGGCATTAAATTATATTTATCTATGGTGATTTGAGAACAAACAAAAGGAAAGTATTACTATTACTTTAAAAAAAAAAAATTAATATTAACACATATTTTGAAGACATTTTTTAAAAAAATAAGACGGGCTTATAATAGACGACCCCCTACTTTTCCTGTTAAAATATAGGTTTTAATATGAATTCGCCGTGTAAGACCGTCCCTCTTTCAACACACTTGAAACTGGATTCATGTTTTTCTTTCTACTTGCTGGTGGAGAAATGATGGCGTCTTGACTTTTAACCATTTGTTTACTGTACAGCATTACGATACTGATGCGGTACTGTATGAAAGGTGACCCGTCAAAATTATTATTATTTTTTTATTTATTTTTTGTGACAACTTTTTAACCCTTAAAAAGGTGGAAAAATTATTTCTGTGGAGTTATATTATTTCTTGTCAACAAACAACCATGACTAGGTATCACATCGATTAAAGACTATTAAATTCATTCTTGTGATGTCATTATTATTATTTCTTGTGAATTAAACGTGAAACTGAATCGGTGAGAATGAATAATTATGTAAAAATAAGAATATAATATTTGATTGCCCTTTTTAGTATTATATTAGTCCATCTATGAGTCCAGGGCCGTATGACGTGGCCGTTATGTCGGAGCCCATTTGTCGGGGCCGTTTTGTCCAGGGTTGTTTTGTCGGAACCGTATATACTGGTACACATGATATAAGTAGATACACTCGTATAAGATGACTTCGGACTTCTTAGATTTATAGGCAGTGGCGTAGCTAAGGAAGGGGATCGGGGCCCAAATTCGAAAGTCCTCGAGGCCCCTGCTTGAGGGGGCCCCAAAAAAGCGTTCAAATTTTTAAACATTAAATATTACGCCACCGCCATGTATGCTGGGCCACCAAACGAGGCCAAGTTCCCCTGGCCCCCCAAAACCCTACAAATCTCTAGCTACGCCACTGTTTTTAGGGACAAAATCGTCTTGTACGCCGTAATATACGGTAGTGATGTTATAAAGGGAAACGCCGTTAAATATTACTGTACACTAAATCGGATTTTTTTTTTAAATGTACAGTGTCACCCTCCCACCTCCCGGAATTTATTGGGGTTTAAGTTCCGGCAATATTTGCTGTAGATTTTAAACGCCTAAGTATGATATTGATATTGTTACACTAAAACCTGTTTTGCAAACAATATCTTTAGTCAGTCTTCCTCTTTAATAAGCACATGTCATGATGTAGTAACAAGTTGTAATAAATAAATGACAATAATTTTAATCAGCAGGAATGAGAAACGAAGCTCGTAACTGATATTAACATTTTAAAGTTATTTCCCATGTAGGCTGAATGTGAGGATTTGCTGCTAAATAAACCTTAAAAATCCCGAAATTGCAGAAATTTGTAGATATAAACTTTAAGAGCAAAATCTGCGAGTATGGTGGTCGGACACTTCGACCACGGACGGTTCGACCCCGGACAGTTCGACCCCCTCGTATCTACACAGTAGAATTTTTTTTGTTAGATATACTTTTTATTTATTTATTATTATTATTATTTTTTTGCATAAAAATAATTGAACATAATATTATTATGCATAAAAATAATATACGGTTTGAAATATTTATTTGCAATGTTTAATTTACAATGGGGGTCCTGAGGTCGAAACGACCTGTGGACGAACTGGTAGGGTCGAACCGTCAGAGCTCGAATCGTCCGGGGTCGAAGTGTCCGTAATTCGCGAGTATATAGTACCGCGAACGGTGAACCTCGAATTGGTACAGGAATACTGTATAGATAAATCTATGCACAAAACCCAAGAACATTTTAAATTGTTCCGTTTGTTTCCCGTGAATTATATAAGTACGGACTATTTTTAAGCAAATATACAACAACAACAACAAAATAACTTAATACAACTCTCAAATAGTTATTGGGATTAAAATATTTTTGAAAACTATTAAAAACCTCTAGGGTGTTATTTTTAAAAACATTCCTTAATTCCAATGCACTAAATTATATTATTTTACTCTATGTCTCATATCTACACAATAAAAGCTTAGACGCCAAACGTTGAAAATCAATGGTATGGGAACTTGTAAACTTATGAAAAACCATGTGAACTCACATAAGTATAAGAATTATGTATCAATTTCTGTCAACATACAACTCTGCATCAAACATATACAGCGTGTCTCCGAAGCACAATGATTGAGAGCACACAAGAAAATGTTCCTTGTACAACAAATCTTCAGGGAGGTGAAATTCCATTGAACAATACTGAAAACATGCAGGATGTTAATCTCGACAACCAATGTGCTTTTACTTATACATATGGATGGTCTTTAAAATCATTACACGCTCGTAATACTCAGTGGCTTGGCATTTGACGGGGCTGTGGGACAGCAGACCTGGTCAATATAATTGTTTAAAAAATGTGCTGGAAAATGTTGATCGCATGGTGCTAAATCTGTACCAAGAAATTAAAATAACCCGTCCCCCACCCCGCAATATCATCTAGATCTGGGGTCTTTAAACTACGGCCCGCGGGCCAGATGCGGGCTGCAAGGCCCTCTCATCCGGACCCTGGAGATATTTTAACCTCCAAAGATATTATTTTTACATGTATTTTATGACAAAAATTAGGAATAGGGGGTTAGAAGGCGGCACCAAAACTGCTGTTTGATAGTTATTGTGGGCCTTCGGTAGAAAAGTTTGGAGACCCCTGATCTAAATAAGAGCTTCTCAAATGTTTAGTATGGCGGACCGGAAGAAACTTTTACATTGCACCAGGGATCAGTGCACATTTTTAAAAACCTGTAATGACTTGGAAGCGAAATCTTTATATATAATTCACGTAAACGACCATATCCAAATGAGCATGACGAATGACCCCCGCTGGGGTCGAAAGATCACAGTGGACAAGCGGAGTGGGATGAAACAAAAACAATGTGTGGAGGGGGGGGAGTTGCAACAATGCTTCTTGCATTCAGTTGTATTGTTCCTTCACGCGGAAAGTCTGGGTTCAATTACAAGATGGAACAATTTTAATACAAAATTAAATGTTTTTTTTCTTTCTGCCTGTTATTTTCCCCCATTTTTCGCGAATATGACTAACCCTAGATTCGGAAAATCACAGTTTATGGCTGGCTAGTGATGGTAGTAAAGGGTGGAGGCAGGTAACAACAACCGCTGTACACATGTCTCCACGTTTACTCGCTTTTTTCATTATTTCGTGCTGCTGTTTGTGTCCGTTCTCCCCCCCCCCCTTTTTTTTCCCTGTTCTTTGCACTATTCTTCATCGTGGGTTATCTTGTTTGATTTAGTTTGTTTCACTTGTGTGCTTATTTTAAACATAAAAAACAAGATATTCTTAAGGGTCGGTATTAATGTTTGCAAATGTAGGATTACAAATATTTTTTTTTCCTTTCTTGATAACTAAAGCGGACCGGCAGTGGAAGGCAGACGGACCGCGGACCATCACTTTGAGTGCTTCTCAAACTTTTTAGAATGGTGCACCGGCGGGAATTTTGACCATTGCGCCACCGATCAGTGAGCTTTTTTTTTTTAGCTGTACTGATATGGTGGCGAATTATAATTTTAAAAAATTTCATTTGATTCATGTCATGTGGTTATTGCCGAAACATTGACGTATTCTATAGAACACTATTAATGGTTGCAAGTCGAGGATCATCATTATATATTTTTTTCCCTTTCTTGGTAATTTCTGCGGATCAGCAGCGAATGCTCCACGGACCGGCACCGGCACGCGGACCACCACCTTGAAAAGCATTGATCTAGATGACGTGACCTGTCCACAAGCCTCAGGCAGATAATGCGCACCTAACCGGGCGCTTGCAACCCACGCTACGCCATATATGTCTCAAACAACCCACTCTACGGCATATATGTCTCAAACAACCCACTCTACGGCATATATGTCTCAAACAACCCACTCTACTGCATATATGTCTCAAACAACCCAGGCTACACCATATGTGTCTCAAACAACCCACTGCACGGCATATATGTCTCAAACAACCCACGCTACGCCATTTATGTCTCAAAGAACCCACTGTACGGCATACATGTCTCAAACAACCCACTCTACGGCATATATGTCTCAAACAACCCAGGCTACACCATATGTGTCTCAAACAACCCACGTTACGCCAAATATGTCTCAAAGAACCCACTGCACGGCATATATGTCTCAAACAACCCAGGCTACACCATATGTGTCTCAAACAACCCACGTTACGCCAAATGTCTCAAAGAACCCACTGTACGGCATACATGTCTCAAACAACCAGGCTACGCCATATGTCTCAAACAACCCACTCTACGGCATATATGTTTCAAACAACCCACTCTACGGCATATATGTCTCAAACAACCCACTCTACGGCATATATGTTTCAAACAACCCACGTTACGCCATATGTGTCTCAAACAACCCACGCTATGCCATATATGTCTCAACCCACGCTACGCCATATGCCTCAAACTTTCAGCAGCCACGGAGACACGACAGGTGAAGGATTTTAGAATCCGAGACTGCAACAAATGTCATTGCAATGTATCCTCACACAATGAGGTATAAAACCTAAAGAGTTCGCAAGATCAACCATAAAGTTAAGTTGTCTTTTTAACATTTCAGCGACTTTTTTTTTCTTTTTTTTTAATCAGAAGATCCCTGCGTTATAAGTTCTGAGTTGGGGTGGCATCCTTAGCCTTGATAGACTTTCGAACCCGTGACAACGCATGCCGCTGAACCCCTGTTGGTTATATCTAACATATTGGATGTCTTCAATTTTGCTTAGCTGATTGATTTCAAAATGTATTTTATATCTTTCAAAAATAATTCTAAAGAAAGCTAGAGTTTAAAATGAAAATAAAAGGGGGGTGGGGAGAAGTGAGCGTAATAAATTTAAAATAATATAAATCAGGAGCGATAAATAAAAGAAACAACGAAACATCTCTCTGACTGTGTCGTCTCACCAACACAGCGGCATCTAATCGGCTTTTACAGTCATTGAATGGGGAGAGAGAGAGAGAGAGAGATGGAGTAGTGGAGATAAGAACGCAATACCCTAATCGATATTTGTGGAGCCCAGCGTTGAAGGACTGAAATCAGAGACAAGAGATACCTCGATTACCCATGGCGATAAGAACAGGTCTTCCCGAGGGTCTGGGGTATAATGAGTATCAGAGAGGATAACATTGAGGTTCATAGGAAAAGCGCATGCAAATTCAGAGAGGATAACATCAATCCTCAGAAAAGTTAACATCAATCTTCAGAAAGGATAACATCAATCCTCAGAAAGTTTAACATCAATCCTCAGAAAGGATAACATCAATCCTCAGAGAGTTTACAATCAATCCTCAGAAAGGATAACATCAATCCTCAGAAAGTTTAACATCAATCCTTAAAAAGGATAACATCAATCCTTAGAAAGCATAACATCAACCCTCAGAAAGGATAACATCAATTCTCAGAAGAAAAAAAACATCAATCCTCAGGAAGGATAGCATCCATCCTCAGGAAGGATAACATTTATCCTTAAAAAGGATAAAATCAATCCTCAGGAAGGATAGCATCAATCCTTAGAAAGGATAACATCAATCCTTAAAGAGGATAGCATCCAACTTCCGAGATTGCTCGGTCAACTTCAGAGAATGATAACATTCAACTTCAGTCAATTAAGATAAAAAAATAAGGTTGGAGCAGAAAAAGACAAATCAAATATCAAACAGGCGCATGATAATTACAATTAATCCGCAGATGACAGTATAACACTGCTGCAGTTATTAGTTCGTCAGAAATAGTATCGCCTTCTAATCAACGTTTAGCTGCCACTCGTCTCTATGTCAGTAGATATCTAGACTTCTTAAATTTGAGAATGCGGACATAGAAACCTCGGTTAGACATGGTAAGTTTTCAATAAATCTATCATCATCACTAACGCAATCGGGGGGGGGGGATTCATTTTGACTTGTATTAACTGACTCGTGAGTTTTGTTTGAGAAATTCTTCAAAATGAAAAGAGACATGGCGAAAAGAATATGTGGAGTTGCTCGATGAAATATTGATTTACTGTGACAAAATTATTATCGAAAAAAAAAAAGAAAGAAAAAAAAAGCTTCGATACTTCGACAATTATCAGGGCTAACGTCGAGAGATGAATCTTTCTTTCATGTGTTCCACGAACATCTAAATCCCGATCACCTTCAAGCAACTTAACTCAAGAAAATCCTAAACTCGCTTAACAACGAACAGAAAGTAAAACTGACCATTGCGCCGCGTATCAAAGACATATTGACAAAATTATTAGCCCGAGAGTAACAACTCACTCCAGGTAAACAAAGCCAAAGACCCGACATTACCATTTCAACTCTTTAGCAATGTTCTCTTTAACCCAGGCAGATATCTGACCAATGCCCCGCAGCAGTTAAGAATTAATGCGCATCAACATTCGACACATATAGAAAGTATAATCTTATCTTTTTATCTTATCTGTTACAGATGCTCCTTCTATGCAGAAGATTATTGCGCCCTACGTTTATCTATGGTTTGTGTTTAGGCCTGCATTCTTGTTAGAGTTTTAAATGATGAAAATGTGTTGGCTTTCCTGGTTTTCCTCAGGCAACCCATGCCACGCCCGAAAAATGGTTGCTGTACAACTTTGCACACAAGTTGATGTTTTAAATATGTTTAAATAAAATTTAAAAAAGTATTAACGAACTTACGACTTAAGAAGGAACACTGCTCTTTAATTTAAAGATCAACATTAAATTATTTTTATATGCATCTGGAAAATCTTCATACACGACAAACATTAAAATATTCAAAAAGCTCGATACCGCATAGGAACTAAAGATATACACAATGTCTCATATAACTGAATACTGAAATGAGGATAAACTGAAACTTTGAAATATCAACTGAGGTTATGAGTTAATCCATGTTCCAAAAGTTTAAACTCCATTAGTGATAGAGTTATGGTTCCTGGACCCGCAGTACCTCCTGTTCAAATAGTTCATATTGCTCTTTAATAATTCACATTACATCGCTAATGGGGATTGAACAACTTTATTTGAATTCAATTATTTTTAAAATGGTTTCATATTTCGTTAAAATGAAACTATGGTATTTGGCTATAGGCCAAGCATTTTCAAGTGTTCATCCTAAAAAGAATACCAAGAAGTCAATCATGCTATAACACGGCAGCTAAATATTTATTTTTTCCTCGATTTCCAGTAAAAACCATGCGAATACCGAATGTTTAATTAATTAATTTTTAACAGCTTTGTGTTTTAAAGTTAAAATAGTTATGTTTAAAAAGTTAATATTATGCACATTTCCTTAATGGATGCATGTAATTATTTTAGATGTATTTAAGAATTACGATTGTCAAGATACAACGTTATATGTTGCCAGTGACAAATGTATAGAGTAACTATTTGATTAGCGGGAAAAATGAAGGTTTATTGAAATTTACTAAGGACTTTAATTTTGATATAAGATTCCCCCCATCGCCATTAAGCCAGTTTAGTTTACCAAGTGATTGTGCGTGTGTGTGTGCTGTTACTGCCTATTACCTTGTAGAAAAATGACCTGGATTGCCACATTCCAGCAAGGAGTGGTGGTGACACGTTGTGGGACCTTTTATATTGTAACAAAAAAATTAAAGTTGAATTCCCCCACCTCCACCCCCAACAATCCCTCAGAACAAAAATCCGGAGGTGTGGGTGGGGTGTGGGGACAACGCAAATGTCACAAAAATGTACTCCTATAAATCATGCAACGAATCTCCTTCTCTCATTATTTGGTCGTTTGCTGGACACGCTTGTTATTAGAATACAGCCCAGCATCACACTGTGGGTATTCTTACTAGTTTCACTGAGATGGAGATATCAAATGCGGGTGATGACGTCAAATGTTAGGGCTGCTAAATCGTCCGTAGATAAGGCTAAGATATTAACTCTTTAAAAATTTCATTTTTTAAAAAAAGGCGGAATTACTCTTTAAAATTATCATTTTGGAATGGGGGGTGGTGCCCTTGATATATACCTGCACATGCGTTGAATAAGAAATAATTTAATATTTATACATGACACAATGTTCAAAAATACATTAACTTATATCAACGTGGCAAATAGCAATAAGCGGTTACTGTGCTAACGTTAAAACATTTGAGTAACTACTTCTTTGCTAGACGGTTTTCATTGACCTACTTATAATAAGTTCTACTTGTTTCAGTTGCATCGAACTCCATCCTTAAATCTGAATGTGATTATTAGCTTGACTGGATGGCGAAGTCAATGGTGCGCTCGACTCACAAGCTGAGGCCGTGGGATCTCCCACGGTGACTTGGAGTGGAGGTGGGCGCCGCCAAGTCTATCAAGCCCCGAGAAAGTTCTAATGGAAACACCCTACGACCATGAACTCATTGGGGGTGGGGGGAATTATTAGATATTAGTCAATGAGGTCAAGTGCGCCTGGAAAACAATTACTGTGATCTAAATATTTTAGACCCTTCATTAAATTTAATTTGGGACTAACTAATAATTTCGGAGCAATACCTTCAACCAGTTCATTTGATTTAAACACAAAATAACGTTAGGACAATACAAACTGAAGTGCTGCGTGATCATTAAGAGTTATCGAAAACGAAATTATAATATTAATGGAATGTTTCGAAAATTACTCTAAAATATTTTGCCGCTTAATCTTTTTTGATAATAGAGAAAATGCAAATGATGTATTATTATGAGGACTTAGCCGAGGATAGAATAAGTTAGAGGAAATGAAATAAGAGCTGTTCCTTAATACGAGTTCAGTGGAATGGGTGCAGGTCCCGTGTAAAGTGCATTATCATGGCTTTAGGCCAAGCAGTAGCTCCTCACACACGCATACATTTTTTTTTCCATCTATTACCATAAAATATATTTTGTAGCATTTTGGTTACAAGGCACGCATAGAACTTTACCATATCTACGACTCGTTTTTTTGTTATTGTTGTGTGTGTGTGTGTTTTGAGTGTGTGTGCGTGTGTGTGTGTGTGTGTGTTTTGTTTGTTTGTGTTTTGTTTTTGTTTGTTTGTTTGTTTGTTTGTTTTTTGTTTTTTTTGTTTGTTTGTTTGTTGTTGTTTTTTTTTGTTTGTTTGTTTGTTGTTGTTGTTTTTTTGGGGGGGTGGTTGTTTTCAAAGTAAATTTGGAACTGTACGCCTTGAAGTCTTTGTCAAACATGACGATTTGTCTTGGCCATAGAAAATAAAAGACACTTTTAACGATGTGGTCGATTTACGCCCCCCCCCCTCCCTCCTGTCCGCAGTTCTTTTCAGGACGTCATGCTTTACAGTTTACTGTTAGAGCTTATTTTCATTGGTATTCATAGTTTCCTAAAAATATCAAACTTTTGTAGGGACTAGGGACCTAGATCTCACTAATTTAGAATCTTGAAAAAAAATTATATTCGATAATAAATTCCCCTTTCAAATATTTCATTCATTTTTTAATCTTACAACAGTTTTTTTTTTTTTTTTTAAATTGTTAAGTTTAAGATATGACGCTGTTTGAACTATAAACAGTTCAAATACTTCATATCTTCTGAGTGTTATTTTTTAAAAATCGAACATCGTTTCAAAATAATCTTAAACATACATAATGTACTCAAGTTGTGTTTATTCATTCGCCGGAAATTAATAATCTTTATTATTTTTAATAATCAACTTTATTTTTAATAAAAAGACCGACCCAGCCCATTTTTTGTCATTGTCTGTTGGGTCATGGTGCCTTTGTCTGTCCACCATTAGATCGATAACGTGCCCGGTAGCCATCTGCAGCAGACCCAAGCCCCATAGGGCCATCCTAAATGAGGGGCTTGTCTGGAGTGACATCCTCCCATCTCTCATTCCCAAAAAAATGTCCATAGGGCTTGTCATTTTTAACATGAGGTCTATTCATATAATCTATTTATAACTCGGTCACTGCCAGACGTGCCAACTATTTAATATTTGTTCTTTACTATTATAATATTATAACAGCGAATGGGCTAATTGATATTAACTAAAACTTGTTCAAACCCTTAAATTTATAGAATTTAAAATAAAAATATTAGGTTAGGTTATTTTGTGTGATATATTATGAGTAATAGAACGTCCTTGTGATTGTGAGTTATGTAAATGAATTAATGACTCTACTGTAGTTCATTCGCTGGTTCGTCTGTGAATTTTATTCATTCATACTATTCACTATTCACTACTAAAGCGTGTGTTGTAATTAAATGTAAGTCATAATCTTAGTATTATTTTGTTACAGATAAATATTAAGGCAAGGCATATATTTTTTTAGGAAAAAAAGGAAAACAAAATTAAAATAAATATAAGTTAATTAGGGCTGGCACTGATTAAAAATAATATTTTCTAAATTTTAATCGAATTTTAATCGATCAAATTAATTTTAATCAATTAAATTTTTTTCACAAATAATCGTTATTTCCAAAGCCCTAAAGTTAATACATGACTATTGCCTTTCCTAGGACTATTGTTTACGACTACGGAACGACCGCTTTCACTCATCTTTAAAAAATTGTAGGCTTATTTAATTACGTTTTAAGTGTTCGGCATTTTAATAACTTATTCAGCTGCAGAGCTATAAGTGTAAAGAAATATATTTTGAACTAAAAAAATGCACCTAGTAGATTGTTTTTTTTTAGATCGATCAGTGTATTTAAAATTTAAACACACTGTTGTGTTGTTACGGATATATCAGAAAGGTTTGACCCAATCTAAAAATAACAAAAAGAAACCAATGTGGCTAGCGTTTCCCAGTCATAGACATAATACACCCTATAGTTACAGGGAAGGTGTTATATTTCCACGACAAATTATTTATTCGTGCGTTTCTTCTCACTCCCGGACCTATATTTTGTTACCACTCCCTGCGCCTTGAACCAACCGCTAAACACACTATCATACTATGATATTGGGAAAATTTAGGGAAATCAAAAAATTGCTCACAGTTGATTGGAAATCCGTTAAAATTATTAATTTCCGGTCACTGATAACCGCGGGGAGTCTTCTGGGACCTAAATTTATTCACCCCCTCCCCCTGTTTTTTCTAGTTATATCATTCCTGGGGTGAAAAATCATATATTTTAAATATTCTGTTGTTTTTTTACATAAAAGAGGGTAATAGAACTAAATAAGATTTGTTTTTATATGATGGGTGATAAGATTGTTGTGATAGGAAGTTTTTAAAGAAAAAAAAATGATAGGAGAAAATGAGTGTCAGGGGCTGAATTTTTACCCCCTCCCCCGCTCGTCACGTACATAGTTATTATACCCTATATGACGTCACAAGGCTACCCCCCCCCCAATAAAATGTGTTTTATCTTTGAAAATGAGCATGTTTCAATTTACTTTTTTTTGTTATTGTAACTGTAGGCCTGCACTCTAATATCGTAACAGGTGGGAAGCCTTGTATTACGTCATTAAATAATTGTTCGAATTCAAATATTAATGAGGAACCTTTATTTAAAGTTGCACGTTCTTTGATGTGACATCACATTTCTTACACACACCCCTCCCCCTCATCACACATCGTCACATCTGTTTGACCCCCCCCCCTCCAACTGCTACGTGATGTCATTAATGGGGACGACCCCAAGGCATATTTGTCAGGTCTCAAGGGTTATGGGGAATAATGCTTTGAATGACGTCATCAATTTTATGAGGAAAGTAACCTACAATATCTTATATAGCAGTGATTGAGATGGCGAACCTTGGCATGGGTGCCACAGCTGGCACGCGACTCAAATATTACTTAATTAAATAATATAAGCTAGGGGGCGTCCATAAAGCACGTCACGCTATATTTGACCATTTTAACTTGCCCCTCCCCCNCCCCTTACCCCCCACCCAAAGTACGTCACACTTTCGACCAACTATAACTTTTTTTATAAACAAAATAATTAAATATAACATAAAACACTGTGACGTCACACATGGCCGGACATCCCCCTCCCACCCCTCTGTCACACTTTCTTAAGCGTGACGTACTTTATGGACGGACCCTAGCCAAACCCGCATTTTTGTGTCTCATTTGAATTTGAGTTTTAAAACTTAACTGTAAATAGTGGGTTATGGTTAAACTTTGGGCACGCGTCCCCAAAAAGGTTCGCCACCACTCCTATATACTATATAAAGCATAAGGTAAATGTAAAGCTTTACACTATATATATTATATAGTCTTTAGTGGATACTGATATATCATATCTTTCATAGCAGGATCATCAACTTGGAGATTTAAAACTATATTTAGCCCGATTATGCCCGATATACTGAGGTCGAATTCGAGTAGTTTAAGATAACATATTTTACTTTACAAATACATTACAAAACAAGAAAGTGCACGTAAATCAGAATAAAAATCAGTCATTTTAATTATGAATCTTAGTTTAGCTTGAACTGCGCAGAAAAAATTATTCACCATGACCATGCCGTAACTCAAGTAACTGTAACGATCTGCTCTTTCAAAAAAAAAACTTGACAAAAAATTATTATGTCAGTGACCGTGATTTCAGTTTCTCTCTAACTCTACGTTATAACTCACAACCTCCCGGGAAAAAACACAGGCGATGTGTAGACGGTGGCATGCCACTAGAACCACTATCACAGAAACCACACGGAATAATGTTTATACTGACCTCGCCATAACGTGAGGTACTCCACACAGCCGACACGGGAGGAGGGAGAAAAAAACGTTGTTCCTAGACCAACAGCTCGGCGCCTGTGTCAAGAGGGGAACGATGTCTGTGTGTGTGTGTCGAGGCGCAATTTGCGCTAATTAAACGCACTCATCAGACCGACTACACGCCAGCACATTAGCCATTAGGCAACACAGGCGAGCGACGATACAGTTTTTTTTTCTCACCAGGATGCTGTTTAGGAGTCTATTTGACCCCGTAAGGGGTTCAAGGCTGCTTTCTGGTTTAACCCCCGTTTCCAGCAGTCTTGTACTGCAGTTCAGCGTGATGCGCTGTAGCGGCGGGCGAGAGAGCCGTAGAAGAGGAGGGTAAATTTAGATCGCAGACAGAGTAGTGTGGCACTGGAATCTACAATTTATGTGCATTGGTTCAAATCCTGGAAATGGTGATTTTTTTTCTCCCACTCCCTGGCTTGTGATTTCGACACATTGTTAAAAAAGAGTTTTCAACATCCACTTAAACTAAACATCGTGCGATTAAAATGGTTGATAAGTGTGCGGCAGTGTGCGTCTCTGTTTGTTGTTTGTTTAAGTTTAAATAATTTGTTATCATTATCTGAATTTTCCTGGGTCAATAAGATATGACACTTGAATTTGACTGTGAAGTTATTGTAGAACCACTGGCAGTTTTAATTAAAGTGGGCGGATATCCACTTGTGAGTTTCATTATCGATGGACATCCGCTTGTGGCATTATGATCGGGCATCTGACTGTGACATTATGGTCGGGCATCTCCCAGTGACATTATGATCGGGCATCTGACTGTGACATTATGGTCGGGCATCTCCCAGTGACATTATGGTCGGGCATCTCCCTGTGACATTATGGTCGGGCATCTCCCAGTGACAATATGGTCGGGCATCTCCCTGTGACATTATGGTCGGGCATCTTTCAGTGACATTATGGTCGGGCATCTCCCAGTGACAATATGGTCGGGCATCTCCCT
>MUZC01000318.1:268442-279951 GCA_002072015.1 Radix auricularia | reverse complement strand
CTCCCTCCTCCACTCACCCCCCCACTCCCTCCCTCCCTCCCCCAAAACCCCCCCACCCCCCCCCACCCACTCACTCACTCACTCACTCACTCATGCATCACTAATTCTCCAACTTCCCGTGTAGGTAGAAGCATGAAACTTTAGGAAGTTGTTGGTTACCTTCTCACGACGAAAATTGGCGAAAAAGAATTTTTAAAATCTCGCTCATGTGAGGCCGGAGGCCCATAAACATTTTTTTCCTTATTTGGGCTTTATAAAAATTGAAAATCACCAATTTTCCTAATTCCCGTGTAAGTAGAATATGGAACTTTGGAAATTTGTTAAGTACATGCTCCCAATTATAACTGGAAAAAAGAGTTACATTTCCCACTCATTGGGGTCGGGGCCCCAAAAAAGGTTTTTTCCTTATATGAGCTATATAAAAATTGAAAATCACGAATTCTCCTATTTCCCGTATAGGTAGAGGCATGAAACTTTGGTTAATTTTTTTGAGTACACGCTCCCGACAAAAACTGGCAAAAAAGAATTAAAATTCCCTCTCATGGGGGACCGGGGGCCCAAATCTAGTTTTTATTATATTTAAAACCGACTCATCACTAATTCTCCAACTTCCCGTGTACGTAGGAGGATGAAATTTAGAAAAGTTGTTGGGTACCCTCTCACGACAAAAATTGGCGAAAAAGAATTTTACAAATATCGTTTATGTGGGGCTGGGGGCCAAAAAACTTTTTTTTTCCTTTATGGGCTCTATAAGAAAATAAAATCACCAATTTTCCTATTTCCCGTGTAGTTAGAAGCATGAAACTTTGAACATTTGTTGAGTACGTGCTCTCAACAATAATTGGAAAAAAATAGTCAAATTTCCCTCTCATGGGGGCCGGGGTCCCCTAAACGTTTTTTTCCTTATATGAGCTATTTAAAAATTGAAAATCACTAATTTTCCTATTTTCTGTATAGGTAGAAGCATGAAACTTAGGGAATTTTCGGAGTACACGCTCCCGACGACAATTGATGAAAAAATGTTTTAAACTCCCTCTCATGGGGGGCCGTGGGGCCCAAATATAGTTTTTCTTATACTATAAACCGACTCATCCCTAATTCTCCTATTTTACGTGTAGGTAGGAGCATGACATTTTTGGAAGTTGTTGGGTACCCTCACACGACTAAAATTGGCGAAAAATAATTTTAAAAATCTTGCTTATGTGCGGCTGGGGGGGGGGGCCAAAAACATTTTTTTTAACTTATATTGGCGCTATAAAAAAATAAAATCACCAATTTTCCTATTTCCCGTGTAGGTAGGAGCATGAAACTTTGGGACGTTGTTGGGTAATCTTTCATGACGAAAATTGATGAAAAAAAAAATTGAAATTCACACTCATGGGGACCGGGCTTCAAAATTTTTTTTTTCCCTTTAATGATCTATTTAGAAATTGCAAATCCTTAATTCTCCTATTTCCCGTATAGGTAGAAGCATGAAACTTTGTAAAAAATTTGGAGAACATTTCTTCGACGATAATTGGCAAAAGAGAATGCTAAATTTCCAACTAATGGGGGCCGGGGCCCCAAAAACCTTTTTTTTCCTTATATGAGCTATATAAATATTGAAAATCACTAATTCTCCTATTTCCCGATGATATAGACTCATGAAACGTAGGGGAATTGATAACTACACTTTCACGATGGAAGCAGGTAAAAAATATTTAAAATATCCCTTACTGGGGGCCGAGGGCCCAAATGTAGTTTTTTCCTAATATAAACTTTAAAAAAAAACTGAACATCACTAATTCTTCCTTTCCCCATGTAGGTAGAAGTATGCAACTTTGTGAAGTTGTTGAATACAATCTCCCGATGAAAGTTGGTGAAAGAGAATGGTAAATTCCAACTCATAAAGGGCTGGGGGCCCAAATATAATTTTTTCTTAGATTAAAAACTGACTCATCACAAATTCCACATTCATCGTGTAGGTAAAAACATAAAACTTTTGGAAGTTATTGGGTACCCTCTCACGAAGATAAATTGGCGTAAAAATAATTTTTTAAATGCACATTTATGAGGGCCTAGGCCCCAAAACGTGCTTTTTCCTTATATTTGCTGTATAAAAATTGAAAATCGCTAAATCTCCTATTTTCCCAAAAGGCAAACGCATGAAACTTTGGGGGTTTATTCAATACACTTCTACGATGGTAGGAGGTGAACAATTATTTAAAATATTTCTTACTGGGGGCCAGGGGGTCCAAATGTAGTTTTTTTCCTAACAGTAACTATATAAAAACTTTTTAAAAAATCACTCTTTCTCCCATTCCCTATGTAGGTAGAAGCATACAACTTTTTGAAGTTTTTGGGGCCCAAATATAGTTTTTATGCAACATTTAATTCACTCACTCATCACTAATTCTCCAACTTCCCGCAGCAAAGCGCGGGTAAATTGCTAGTTGATCTAATAAAATCAAAACTGCTTGTCGCAAAATGAGTTGTTTAAAGTGAGCTTTTTTGACCGAACACCCACGTTCTGATGCAAGATCCTATATATAAGTCGTAATACCCGTGATATTTCTTTGGGTATACACTGGGTATATTTACATTTTAAAGAACAGTACAGTTTTTACATGAAGCGTATGCGATGCAACCGCATTGTGCTAGACATTTACCCAAGTTTTTTTAATGGATGTTTCTTGCTTCGTTACCTGCATAAATACCTGTTCTTGGGATTAAATTTTTCATGGGAAATGCTGTTCAAAACATTCGTTCTATTTCCAGGCTTAGCATGACCTTAGTGAAAAGAATAGGATAGATATACAATTTTTAATATTAATTATGTGAATATTAATGCCATAAAAAAGGTAAATATGGGGTTAATTTGTCTTAATTCAATCCAGGACATCTCGCAATCTCGTTGCATCTGGCAGAAGTGCAATATAAAAATCTAAAAATCACTTAGCTGACATGCATAATTTTGTCACGGCGCAAGGTCAAAATGCGCCAGAAAATATAGAGGTTATAAAGAGAAAATTACGCCAAATTACAGCCATGTTGAATATCAAACATTTTTTTAATTTTTAATTCAATCCAGGACATCTTGCAATCTCGTTGCATCTGACAGAAGTACTATAGAAAAATCTAAACATCACATAGCTGACATGCATATTTTTGTCACGGCGCAAGGTAAAATTCCGCCAGCAAAAATAGAGCTTATATACAGAAAATTACGTCAAGTTACAGCAATGTTGAATCTCAAACATTTTTTAAATTTTTAATTCAATCCAGGACATCTTGCAATCTCGTTGCATCTGACAGAAGTGCAATAGAAAAATCTAAAAATCACTTAGCTTAAATGCATAGTTTTGTCACGGCGCAAGGTCAAATGTCGCACAAAAATATAGAGCTTATAAAGAGAAAATTACCCCAAACTACATGCCTAAATGTTTTTTATTTTTTAATTCAATCCAGGACATCTTGCAATCTCATTGCATCTGACAGAAGTGCAATAGAAAAATCTAAAAATCACATAGCTGACAAGCAAAGTTTTGTCACGGGTCTAGGTCAAAAGTCGCAAAAAGATATAGAGCTTCGATAGAGAAAATTACCCCAAATTACATGCCTAACATTTTAAAAATCTTTCATTCAATCCAGGACATCTTGCAATCTCGTTGCATCTGACAGAAGTGCAATAGAAAAATCTAAAAATCACATAGCTGACATGCATAGTTTTTCACGGCGAAAGTTCAAATGTCGCACAAAAATATATTGCTTATATAGAGAAAATTAACTTAAATTACATGCCTAACATTTTTTTAAAATTTTCATTCAATCCAGAACATCTTGCATTCTCGTTTCGTCTGATAGAATAGAAATAGAAAAATCTAAAAATCACATAGCTGACATGCAAAGTTTTGTCACGGCGCAAGGTCAAAAGTCGCATAAAAATATAACGCTTATTCTGAGAAAATTACCCCAAATTACATGCCTAACATTTTTAAAATTTTTCATTCAATCCAGGACATCTTGCAATCTCGTTGCATCTGACAGAAGTGCAATAGAAAAATCTAAAAATCACTTAGCTGACATGCATAGTTTTGTCACGGCGCAAGGTCAAAAGTCTCCCAAAAATATAAAGCTTCGATAGAGAAAATTACCCCAAATTACATGCCTAACATTTTTTTAAATCTTTCATTCAATCCAGGACATCTTGCAATCTCGTTGCATCTGACAGAAGTGCAATAGAAAAATCTAAAAATCACATAGCTGACATGCATAGTTTTTTCACGGCGAAAGTTCAAATGTCGCATAAAAATATAGAGCTTATAAAGAGAAAATTAACTTAAATTACATGCCTAACATTTTTTTTAAATTTTCATTCAATCCAGAACATCTTGCATTATCGTTTCGTCTGACATAATAGAAATAGAAAAATCTAAAAATCACATAGCTGACATGCATAGTTTTGTCACAGCGCAAGGTCAAAATTCGTCAGAAAATATAGAGCTTATTCTGCGAAAATTACCCCAAATTACATGCCTAACATTTTTAAAAATGTTCATTCAACCCAGGACATCTTGCAATCTCGTTGCATCTGACAGAAGTGCAATTGAAAAATCTAAAAATCACTTAGCTGACATGCATAGTTTTGTCACGGCGCAAGGTCAAAAGACGCACAAAAATATAGAGTTTGATAGAGAAAATTACCCCAAATTACATGCCTAACTTTTTTTTATTTTTCATTCAATCCAGGACATCTTTCAATCTCGTTGAATCTGACAGAAGTACCACAGAAAAATCTAAAAATCACATAGCTGACATGCATAGTTTTGTCACAGCGCAAGGTCAAAATTCGTCAGAAAATATAGAGCTTATAAAGAGAAAATTACGCCAAGTTACACCCATGTTAAATCTCAAACATTTTTTTATTAGTGATTTTTAGATTTTTCTATTGCAATTCTGTCAGATGCAACTAGATTGCAAGATTTCCTGGATTGAATAAAAAATAAAACAATTGTTTGAGATTCAACATGGCCTGCAATTTGGCGTAATTTTTTTAAATATAAGCTCTATTTTTTTTTTAAATTTGACCTTGCGCGTGAAAAACTATGCATTTCAGCTATATGATATTTAGATTTTTCTATTGCACTTCTGTCAGATGCAACTAGATTGCAAGATTTCCTGGATTGAAAGAAAAAGAAAACAATTGTTTTATGATTCAACTTGGCCTTTAATTTGGCGTAATTTTCTCAATATAAGCTCTATATTTTTGTGCGAATTTCGTTCTTGCACCGTGACAAAACTATGCACGTCTGTTCCGTGGTTTTTTAGATTTTTCTATTGCACTTCTGTCAGATGCAACTAGATTGCAAGATTTCCTGGATTCAAAGAAAAATAAAACAATTGTTTGAGATTCAACATTGCTTGCAATTTGGCGTAAGTTTTAAATATAAGCTCTGTATTTTTGTGCTAATTTGACCTTGCGCCGTGAAAAACTATGCATGTCAGCTATGTGATTGTTAGATTTTTCTATTGCACTTCTCTCAGATGCATCTAGATTGAAAGATTTCCTGGATTTAATAAAAAATAACACAATTATTTGAGATTCAACATGGCGTGAATTTGGCGTAATTTTCTCTATTTAAGCTCCATATTGGTTTGCGAATTTGACCTTGCATAGTGACAAAACTATGCATGTCAGCTATGTGATTTTTAGATTTTTCTGTTGCGCTTCTGTCAGATGCAAGTACATTTCAAGATTTCCTGGATTCAATGAAAAATAAAGCAATTTTTTTCAGATTCAACATGGCGTGCAATTTGGCGTAATTTTCTCTATTTAAGCTCTATATTTTTTTGCGAATTTGACCTTGCGCCGTGACAAAAATATGCATGTCAGCTATGTGATGAAAAAAAATTGTTTGAGATTCAACTATGCCTGCTATTTGGCTTAATTTCTACTATTTCAGATCTATATTTTTGTGCGAAATTTTGTCTTTGCGCCGTGAAAAAACTATGCATTTCAGCTATGTGATTTTTAGATTTTTCTATTGCACTTCTGCCAGATGCAATTATATTGCAAGATTTACTGGATTCAATGAAAAATAACTAATTGTTTGAAATTGAACATGGCCTGAAATTTGGCGTAATTTATGAAAAATAACTAATTGTTTGAAATTGAACATGGCCTGAAATTTGGCGTAATTTTCTCTATATAAGCTCTATATTTTTGTGCGAATTTTTCCTTGCGCCGTGAAAAAACTTTGCATGTCATCAAGGTGATTGTTAGATTTTTATATTGCACTTCTGTCAGATGCAACTAGATTGCAAGTTTTCCTGGATGGAATAAAAAGAAAATTGTTTGAGATTCAACATGTCCTGCAATTAGGCGTAATTTTCTTAATATAAGCTCTATATTTCTTTTTGCGAATTTGACATTGCGCCGTGAAAAACTATGCATGTCAGCTATGTGATTTTTAGATTTTTCTATTGCACTTCTGTCACATGCAAGTACATTGCCAGATTTCCTGGATTGAATGAAAAAAAATTGTTTGGAATTTTACATGGCCTGCAAATTTGCGTAATTTTCTCTATATAAGCTCTTTATTTATTTTTTTTTTTTGAGAATTTGAGCTTGCGCCGTGACAAAACTATGCATGTCAGCTATGTGATTTTTAGATTTTTCTATTGCACTTCTGCCAGATGCAATTATATTGCAAGATTTCCTGGATTGAATGAAAAATAACTAATTGTTTGAAATTGAACATGGCCTGAAATTTGGCGTAATTTTCTCTATATAAGCTCTATATTTTTGTGCGAATTTTTCCTTGCGCCGTGAAAAAACTTTGCATGTCATCAAGGTGATTGTTAGATTTTTATATTGCACTTCTGTCAGATGCAACTAGATTGCAAGTTTTCCTGGATGGAATAAAAAGAAAATTGTTTGAGATTCAACATGTCCTGCAATTAGGCGTAATTTTCTTAATATAAGCTCCATATTTCTTTTTGCGAATTTGACCTTGCGCCGTGAAAAACTATGCATGTCAGCTATGTGATTTTTAGATTTTTAATTGCACTTCTGTCAGATGCAACTAGATTGCAAGATTTCCTGGATCGAATGACAAATTTAAAAACATTTTTGAGATTCAAAGTGGACTGTAATTTTGAGTTATTTTATCTTAACAAGCATTAAATTTACGTGCGATTTTTTTACCTTGCGCCGTGACAAAACTAGGCATGTCAGCTATCTGTTTGTTAGATTTTTCTATTGCACATCTTTCAGATGCAACTAGATTGCAAGATTTCCTGGATTGATGGAAAAATTTTAAAAATCGTTTGAAATTCAACATGGCCTGCACTTTTTGCGTAATTCTCTCAATATACGCTGTATATTTTTGTGCGAAATTTTTTCTTGCGCCGTGACAAAACTATACATTTCAGTTATGTGATTTTTATATTTTTATATTACACTTCTGTCAGATAGAACTAGATGCAACATTGCCTGGATTGTATGACAAATAAAAAAATATTTGAGATTCAATATAGACTTTAATTTTGAGTAATTTTCTCTATATAAGCTTTTTATTTTTGTGCGAATTTTGACCTTGCGCTGTGACAAACTATGCATGTCAGCTTCGTGATATTTAGATTTTTATATTGCACTTCTGTCAGGTGCAATTACATTGCAAAATTTCCTGGATTTAATAAAAAAAAATAAAAAAACTTGTTTGAAATTCAATATGGCCTGCAATTTTGCGTAATTTTTTCTATATAAGCTCTATATTTTTGTTCGAAATTTTACCTTGCGCCGTGACAAAACTATGCATGTCAGCTATGTAGTTTTTAGATTTTTCTATTGCACTTCTTTTAGATGCAACTAGATTGCAAGATTTCCTGGATTTAATAAAAAATAAAAAACTTGTTTGAGATTCAACATGGCCTGTAATTTGGCGTAATTTTTTCGATATAAGCTCTATAATTTTGTGCGAATTTTTAACTTGCGCCGTGACAAAACTATGTATGTCAGCTTTGTAATTTTTAGATTTTTCTATTGCACTTCTGTCAGATCCAACTAGATTGCCAGATTTCCTGGATTGAATGAAATATAAAAAAAATTGTTTGAGATTCAACATGGCCTGTAATTTGGCGTTTTTTTCTCTATATAAGCTTCATAATTTTGTTCGAATTTTGACCTTTCGCCGTGACAAAACTATGCATGTCGGCTATGTGATTTTAAGATTTTTCTATTGCACTTCTGTCAGATGCAACTAGATTGCAAGATTTCCTGGATTTTAAGAGAAATAAAAAAATTGTTTGAGATTCAACAATGCCTGCAATTTTGCGTAATTTTCTCTTTATTAGCTCTTTATTTTTGTGCTAATTTGACCTTGCGCCGTGATAAAATTATATATGTCAACTATGTGAATTTTAGTTTTTCTATTGCACTTCTGTCAGATGCAACTAGATTGCAAGATTTCCTGGATCGAATGACAAATTTAAAAGCATTTTTGAGATTCAACGTGAACTGTAATTTTGAGTTATTTTATCTTAACAAGCTTTAAATTTACGTACGATTTTTACTTTGCGCCGTGACAAAACTAGGCATGTCAGCTATCAGATTGTTAGATTTTTCTATTGCACATCTTTCAGATGCAACTAGATTGCAAGATTTCCTGGATTGAATGAAAAATTAATAAAAAAATCGTTTGAAATTCAACATGGCCTGCACTTTTTGCGTAATTTTCTCAACATACGCTCTATATTTTTGTGCGAAATTTGATCTTGCGCCGTGACAAAACTATGGATTTCAGCTATATGATTTTTATACTTTTCTATTGCACTTCTATCAGATAGAACTAGATGCAACAATGCCTGGATTGAATGACAAAAAATATTTGAGATTCAATATGGACTTTAATTTTGAGTAATTTTCTCTATATAAGCTTTTCATTTTTGTGCGAATTTTGACCTTGCGCCGTGACAAACTATGCATGTCAGCTTCGTGATTTTCAGATTTTTCTAATGCACTTCTGTCAGATGCAACTACATTGGAAGATTTCCTGGATTTAATAAAAAATTTGTTTGAAATTCAATATTGCCTGCAATTTTGCGTAATTTTCTCAATATAAGCTCTATATTTGTGTTCGAAATTTTACCTTGCGCCGTGACGAAACTATGCATGTCAGCTGTGTAATTTTTAAATTTTTCTATTTTACTTCTTTTAGGTGCAACTAGATTGCAAGATTTCCTGGATTTAATAAAAAATAAAAAACTTGTTTGAGATTCAACATGGTCTGTAATTTGGCGTATTTTTCTCTATATAAGCTGTATATTTTTGTACGAATTTTGACCTTGCACCGTGACAAAACTATGCATGTCAGCTATGTGATTTTTAGATTTTTCTATAGCACTTCTGTCAGATGCAACTAAACTAAACTAAACACATATTCTATGGGCCTGAGATTACTCTCTTAAGGCCTTGGCTATTACTTGGGCAATCTGCTCCATCTTTTGGGCAGTGCCATACAACATTGTCTGAACGTAGGACTCCCCTGCCCCCCTAACCTCCCCGGCTATGTCAAGCACGGGACATAACGTCAACAAGTGTATGATCGTCTCAGAGGCTTGGCTGCAATGGCGGCAGTTGGAGTCCCTGTTGTGATCTAGCCTGTTAAAGTACGATTTGGTTGGGCAATGCTCGGTGCGCATTTGGGTCACCAAACTCTGTTCCCTTCGGTTTAGACCCCACCACTGGTCTGATCTGCTAGGCCTGGGCATGTTAGGGAACACCCCTCTGGCTGTAGCTCCATCTTCCCACTCCTGGCACCCCTTTTCCCTAAAGTGGTCCTTAAGCCAAGTCTTTGCACCCAGGTATGTGACTGGGACATCTGGTTGGGGTTGGGCTGCTCCAGCTTTTGCCAGCGAGTCTGCTATCTCATTGCCTTCTACATATACGTGGCTAGGGATCCATTGAACTGTGACCCTGCCACCAAGTCTCTCGAGTCTGCCCACGTCCTCCAAAATGGAGTCGACTAAGTGGGTGCTACGTTTCTCAGATAGCAGGACTTCGAGCGCTGATCTCGAGTCACAAAACAAGACCGTGTCGAGACCTACTAGTCCCGACCCTTGCAGTGTTAGGTGCACACTTTCCAGGGCCCTGTGAATAGCTTCAAGCTCCGCATCAGATGCAACTAGATTGCAAGATTTCCTGAATTGAATAAAAAAAATTGCTTGAGATGCAACATGGCCTGCAATTTGACGATATTTTCTCGAAATAAGCTCTATATTTTTGTTCGAATTTTGACCTTTCGCCGTGACAAAACTATGCATGTCAGCTATGTGATTTTTAGAGTTTTCTATTGCTTTCCTGTTAGATGCATCTAAATTGCAAGATTTCCTGGATTGAATGAAAATTTTAAAAATTGTTTGAGATTCAATATGGCCTGCAATTGGGTGTAATTTTCCCTATATAAACTCTAATTTTATTAAATACAATTTGATGTCATTAACCTTCACGATTAAGCTCTAGAATGTGACTATTGATATTACAAGGATCATTGCAATATTGATAGACCTAGAATATATAAATACAAGGCAATTCCTCAAATTTCTTTTGATGCATAAACACAGTTTTCTTACTAAGTTTATGCATACCAAAGGTTTTTGAGGGTTTTATATTTATTTTTAAGATTTATTTTTTAAATCGAACATTAACTGCAGAGGGTCTGATCATTAATAGGATTATTTTTAATTGTACAACTTTTATTTTTTTTTAATGAAGACATAGCTGCTTTGGACACGCTTAGGCACATTATATAATACATTACGATTGCCTGCTTCTTTTTAAATAAATAAGTGTATCAAAATTATAATGAAAATGTTAGTATCCAAAAGCCCTTGTTTTAATTTTAATTGTAATGTCATTTGATTGATTAGCAGAGAGTAAAAATTAAAATGCTTTAATTTACCCTGTATTTTAATGACATGACATGAAAAAGAAGTGTCAAATTTCTGCAACCCTTTATTTAAACCATTTTTGGGGTAAATAATATTTTATGATTTCAACGTATCAAAAAGAGAAAGATTGCAAGAAAAGGTAGTAATAATTCAACATTTCGTTGAATTGAAGTCAATCACTATGTTCTTTCGGAACAACAAAATAAACATGTAATTTATAGTGTAATGGCTATAACATTTGCCTAACACGCGGAGGTTGAAGGTTCAATCCCCAGCTAACACATTACGTTTTTAATTTTTTTAAATGTTTGTGTTTGTGCCCGTTCATAGCCCATAATCTTTTCGATCACCATAACAAGCACAAGACGAGTGGGAATATGCTTGACGAATGACATTTGTCGGGTTATGCAAATTAGTTTATGGTTGCCAAGCTAGGGTGGTGCAGGGTAGGGGGTGGCAAGTGGCTAACCACAGTGCACATTTTTCCAGATCAACAATGAGTCTCAGCTATCCCCGCATCCGAGGTTCATTCGCGTTGTTCTGATTTCATTGTGATGTAGTTTGTGTCTGTTCACCCCCC
>MUZC01000318.1:240627-252455 GCA_002072015.1 Radix auricularia | reverse complement strand
TTTGATGGGTATCTATCATGTACTGTGTGGAAGAAAATATTGAGATTATATCTTGGTAGATGGACCAGTAATGCCAAGACAGATGCCAATCTATTTGCAGGGTAGATGGACCAGTAATGCCAAGACAGATGCCAATCTATTTAAAGGGTAGATGGACCAGTAATGCCAAGACAGATGCCACTATAATTAAAGGGTAGAAGGACCAGTAATGCCAAGACAGATGCCAATCTATTTAAAGGGTAGATGGACCAGTAATGCCAAGACAGATGCCAATCTTTTTAAAGGGTAGATGGACCAGTAATGCCAAGACAGATGCCAATCTATTTAAAGGGTAGATGGACCAGTAATGCCAAGACAGAGGCCAATCTATTTTAAGGGTAGATGGACCAGTAATGCCAAGACAGATGCCAATATAATTAAAGGGTAGAAGGACTAGTAATGCCAAGACAGATTCCAATCTATTTAAAGCATGCGAAAGAAGGTCTTAAGATATTACTAAAAAAAATATTTAATGAATAAATTTTATTTTTAAAAACCCTAACCATAACACTAACCCTAACCCTAACATTTTTTCATGATGAAATCTTATGAGCAGCTGAAAATATTTATTTTAAAAGCTATATGTTTCTTTTATAAATTTTTTTAAAAAGTAGAATGTGCTCATCACAAAGATAATCATATCTGGACAAAAAAAAAATAATCTTACAGTGATTCCTGTCTCACAACATTTTCACACAAAAAATTCTGTTAACTTTTGAATTTAAAAGTGGAATTATTTAAATTACCCTGTAAGGTCCTTTACGTTGTAAATATGCCTTATTCATAAGGTTCTCTTGTACACATTGTAAAATAGGAAGATAACCCCCTGCATCTAATAAAGCTATCGCAGTTGCTGGCCCTGTTAGAAACAGAAAAACGTGTATGATTGCAGTGAAACAAAACCTATTTACCATTTACCGTCTTCTTAAAATGAAATTCTTAAGTATAAATTGAATATACCAATATTCTACTTTGCATTTGATAAAACCTTAAAAATATTTATTTTAAAAATTTATTTGAAAAGGATTATTTTTTAAACACAGTTTTAACGTGTACACACCATATCCATCACAACTTGGCAACTGGTAAATAAAGTTATCTGGGTCTGCATCAAGGGAAGCCTTTGTCAGCATGCGGTCAAGTATGGCAGATTCTGGCTCAAAACATAGATCCATTCTTGTGTGGAAAAAATAAATCAAAATTTATTAGAATATTTAAGGTGTAGAAATCTAGCACAAAAATAAATTTATGATGTACATTGTCTTGGAAATATTTTCCTCAAAAGTAAAGTCAACTTCAGCTAATTTCAGTGTTGAAAAAGTGCATACCAAGTATTTTGAATGGTTTATGAGATTATATTTCTTTGATTTGTTTGTTAAATCTAATGAGACATGAATAAATCCTTACTTCATCGTACTACTTCGGCATTTGGTGATAAAGCTTGGAAAGGGATTCGGTGGAAACTTTTTCCCTTGGAAAGTTTCTTCAAGGAATTGCTCCCACATTTCATCCAGATGGGTATCTATCATGTACTGTGTGAAAGAAAATATTAAGATTATATCTTTGATGGGTATCTATCATGTACTGCGTGGAAGAAAATATTTGATGGGTATCTATCATGTACTGTGTGGAAGAAAATATTAAGATTATATCTTTGATGGGTATCTATCATGTACTGTGTGGAAAAAAATTATATCTTTGATGGGTATCTATCATGTACTATGTGGAAGATAATGTTATATCTTTGATGGGTATCTATCGTGTACTGTGTGGAAGATAATGTTATATCTTTGATGGGTATCTATCATGTACTGTGTGGAAGATAAGATTATATCTTTGATGGGTATCTATCATGTACTGTGTGGAAGAAAATATTGAGATTATATCTTTGATGGGTATCTATCATGTACTGTGTGAAAGAAAATATTAAGATTATATCTTTGATGGGTATCTATCATGTACTGTGTGGAAGAAAATATTAAGATTATATTTTTGCATTTTTAAAATATTATAGTTATGAAATTTATTGACATTTAAATTTTTAAAAACCCACTTAACTTTTATTGTACCAAAGCGCAGTAATCCGCGGTTTACCGTTTAGTACCAAAGAGTGGTAATGCACGACTTGATAGAACTCTCTTCAGAAACGAAATTACAGAAAATAAAAACTATTCAGTGCGGGATGAACAATGTTTTCGACTTCCGGCAATAGCGGCTGTTTACCTCGCTAGTGTTATCGCTCGATTCGCGATGTTTTTTGGAAGTTTTTACGTTTTTTTTTCGAAGATGCGATTTTGCTATACTTTATTACTAAAATAATAGTACTAAACTACAGGTAAAAATAGTTTTAAACTCAAAGCGGTCTTTCGGATACATAAAATAACCATTCTTATTCTAAAAGATGACATCAGTAAGACCATAATAATAAAAATGGATTTTACGCAATTTTTTAAATTTCATAACTGGTTGATCGCAATTCAGGAAATTCTTACGGTACTGAGGCGGAAGTTTTCTGAAAACCTTATGGCACATTAAGAGTTAATTTATGCTTGATCCAAAAAATGTATGAATCCATTGATTTGAGTGAGAACAGGAACAAATACCTTTATTAGAACAGATTCTTTAGTTATCATCTTGGGACCAGTTTCTTTTTCCATGCATTTAGAAACAAAAAGTTCTGGGAATTTAAAATAATATAACTTAACATTTATGAAAAATAAACAACTCCTGATTATATTTTATTTAAAAAGAATGGTAGCTAATATATTCATGCAATAGTTGATAAAGTGATGTCTTTAGGCTGATGAACTAACAATGAGGATTTTGAAAGTGATCTGAATCCACTCAATATAAATTTTTTAACAGCAATAATCTGAAAGAATTTTGAAATCGGTGGTAGTAATTTTAAGAAAAATACTTTTCACTGACACCTTGGTGGATAAACCAGAAAAATCATTTTTTTACACCATAAATGTTGAGAGGAATGAGCTAAAATTCTGACTTGAATAAAGAAATCATACTTGTTTCTTCATGTTTCATGATGTGCTCATCTTCAAAGCCGTGTTTCATAACTGCTTGTTTAGGTATTACATCCTGCAAATTATAATCATACATTATTTTACAGCTTTCAGCTTACTAAGTGCTTGCATGGAAATATAAACTTTATTTCGAAAAAAAAAGATTCCATATATCTGAATTGCAAAAAAATTAAGAGTTTTAAATTTTTAATTAGGGCTTTTAATCGTTACCATTTTTTAAAGAGTAAATTATTTTATGATGATTAATCGACTTACAAATTCTTGGAAGTCAAAAGGTTATTTTAAAAAATAGCAGCCGATAAATAAATTTCCTGATGATTACACAAAGATTTGGTTCTAAAGTAATCTAAAGTATTGATTGTCGGGGAGGTCCAAAATGTTGATAAAGTTTGCCTACCATGGTTCTAACACTTGGCCTACTTATTAAACTAAATGAAAAGTATTAAGCTAATGGCAGTAATGGAGTCTGACTCAGAGACAGAAAATGACAACAGCTCTTCTGATGAATTACTGCATTACAAAAAGGAGATAAAAGTTCCTGAATCCATTAACCCCCTACAATGGGGGAAACTTAATGAACACCGATATCAGATAATATCATTCCTTGCCAAGACCGTTTTGTGCATACCAGTTACCTCAGCTCCATGTAAATGATTATTCAGCTCGGCTGGTTATATTGTAAATCAGATTCGCTCATCACTTGAACCAAATAATGTCAACACACTTGTTTTTTTGCTTAGTTGGTTAAAGGATGATATATAAAGGAGACATTCCAGTGTTATTTAGATTTTTGACAAGAAAATTTAATAAGTGTTACCTATAACATCATTAAGTTTAATTTTTGGCTTTAAATGAAATTAACGATTAATTCATTGTTAATTTTTCAAAAGTTAACAATTAAATTTAAATTAATCATTAATAGCCCTAGTTTTCATCTTTAGGGAAGACTCTCCCAACATATTTCAATACATGATGTAATGTTGATGTGGCCGTGTGCCACCAAAACATAGATAGGTGCGCCACAACTGCTCCCCCCCTCACCACGCACCCAAACAAAAGGCTCTCTGTTCACTCCGGCAGAGGGATGGGGCCTTGAGTGTTGGGTTACCGATGCTGTCACAGCGACCGTGGTTGAGATAACTATTGTCTCCAAAATTTATGGGACTCGGAAGACGAAAGTTTCCGTCTCCAGCACAATATTGTGTGTTTGGATGCCGGAAGCGAGCGCTTCCGGCGGAGGTGACAATTCTCAGTCCTCTAACAACATCCCCCCCCCATCTCATCAGCCCAGCACAATGGTGTAT
Organism: Radix auricularia; assembly: GCA_002072015.1. Lineage (NCBI taxonomy): Eukaryota > Metazoa > Mollusca > Gastropoda > Lymnaeidae > Radix > Radix auricularia. The sequence continues at coordinate 248,074 of MUZC01000318.1, read as the reverse complement.
TTGGGTGCCGGAATCGCATCGCTTCCGGCGGAGGTGAGAGTTATCTGTCCTCTAAACAATGACCGGAAATGTACGTTTCCGGCTAGAGTATATGCCAATACTAATAGACCGGAACCAACATCTTCCGGTCCAAGGACTATATAAGGGAGGAGAAAGTTAGGTTAGGAGAATAACCCAGAGAATCACCCAGAGAATCACCCAGAGAGTCACCGAGAATCACCCGGCTCCTAGGTAGAATAGGGCATAGGCAGTAGAAGCACTGTATACTTTTTTACCTGCTAGCTAAATTACTGTGTCAACATATAGATAGATCAATAAATAAACAAGTGTAGAAACTATAATCTTCACGACCTGCATTTCTTTTTACCTGTGTGTTAAACATCACCCAACCTTAGCCCACCACTCGGCTACACATTTTGATCAGGGGTGGTCAACTAACTGACCTATGCTTGTTTAATTTTGTGGTCTCAGGGGTGGTCAACTAACTGACCTATGCTTGTTTAATTTTGTGGTCTACTGGACAAGTTCTGTTATCTTCTGAAAATAATCCATTCCCTTTATATAAAAATGTTCCATTCGTTAGTGAATCTATTTAATGTATTTAAAGTGTGTGCCAAATGAGTAATACATTCTTATTTCAGAATTATTTGCATTATTGATAAATATATAATTATCTACAGTTATTATTATTTTTTTAAAAATTTAAAATCATTTTAGAGGAGCAATGATCATCAACCAGTCTTGGAAGCCATTGAGGATGCTGACCTATGCTTATAAACCATGATACAAAATTATTGAGGAGGTTTAATTTATGGCTATCAGAGCCGGCTATAGGCTAACTAGGCAGCCACCTAGGACCTCCGATTAGTCTCATCATTAGAGGGGGCCTCGCAAGGAATCTTTCCATAATTTACTTTTTATTTTTCTGTTACATTTAGGGCCAACAAGTTCACTTCGTCTAGGTTCTCCGATTCCCTTGGGCGGCCCTGTGGCTATAATAAAATATATAAAAGTTATAAATGTCACCCTTTGACTTGTAGCATCTGGATCTCTTGTGTTTGATGTTGGTCTGGGGACAACTTCAGGAAAAGATCTGTGGAGCTCTTCTATCTGACCCTAGATGATAGACAACAGATTGACAGGGAAAATTATGTTTGTGATTTTTTGCATCAATAGTCCTAGTGATATAAAAATATAGCTAAGTAAAACATCTCAATATTAGCAATGACTACGGGTTATAGATTAATGCTGTAGTAGTTCTTTTAATACAGAAAGAGTAATTAACAAAGGATATTTTTTAATTTAAAGAATGTTGAATAATTTTTGATTTCAACATGGATCAAATGAATTTTTATTTACTTTGACAAGTGGACACCAATAGAGGGCATCTTCTGACAATCTCATCAGAGTTGTTAACATAAAACTTTGCTGGTCCCTCAGTGTCAGAACAATAAGACTCAGGTGAGAAGATGACCCAAGTTCCTCATCGTTAACGTCCAAAAGTTCTCTGACCTCAGCTGACATGGCCCTACCCACAGCTCTCAAATCTGAACTCCTTTCATGACTGTTTTAAGATTTATTTTTAATAAAGAAATTTAATGAATGAAACAATCTCCTCTTCATAAGCAAATTGGTTCTCAGCTAATTATACTTATAAATAGATCATCAGCAAATGATTACTGCCTAAATGAGACTTAAACATGAATTATTTGGTTCATAGTTTTAGATGTTAATATTATCTTATAAACATGAATTATTTGGTTCATAGTTTTAGATGTTAATCTTATCTTATAAACATGAATTATTTGGTTCATAGTTTTACATGTTAATCTTATCTTATAAACATGAATGATTTGGTTCATAGTTTTAGATGTTAATCTTATCTTATTAACATGAATTATTTGGTTCATAGTTTTAGATGTTAATCTTATCTTATAAACATGAATGATTTGGTTCATAGTTTTAGATGTTAATCTTATCTTATAAACATGAATTATTTGGTTCATAGTTTTAGATGCTAATCTTATCTTATAAAAATGAATTATTTGGTTCATAGTTTTAGATGTTAATCTTATCTTATAAAACACGAATAATTTGGTTCATAGTTTTAGATGTTAATCTTATCTTATAAACATGAATTATTTGGTTCATAGTTTTAGATGCTAATCTTATCTTATAAAAATGAATAATTTGGTTCATAGTTTTACATGTTAATCTTATCTTATAAACATGAATTATTTGGTTCATAGTTTTAGATGTTAATCTTATCTTATAAACATGAATTATTTGGTTCATAGATTTACATGTTAATCTTATCTTATAAACAATAATCATTTGGTTCATAGTTTTAGATGTTAATCTTATCTTATAAACATGAATTATTTGGTTCATAGTTTTACATGTTAATATTATCCATTCAAAACAAGTTGAAACTTTAACTGCTCCATACAGACCTGTTGGAAATGATAAATATTTATCTATGACTCCTTTTTTTAATTCTCCATTTGTATCGAAAATACATTAAACAGAATGTCACATATTTTCTGAAATTTAGGTCATTGTTGCGCAGTTAATAAATATTTTATTTATTTATGATGCAAATGTTGTGTAGACTAACTGCGATAAAATAATACATCAGGGTTCTACTTTATAAAAAATCAAAAGTTATAAGATCATAACTTACAGACTGAGAGCAAGCAGTTCATCAATTTCATTTTTGTACTCTTGTAAAAATTGCCTGACTCTGTAGCCATCAGGTCTCTATATTTATTGTGAATAAAATTTTTTTTAGTAATACTAAATTTTAAGTGATGCAGTGATAATAAATCTAAATGATCGCTCCCAAAGTCAATATAAAATCTAAATGATCACTCCCAAAGTCAATATAAAATCTAAATGATCATTCCCAAAGTCAATATAAAATCTAAATGATCACTCCCAAAGTTAATATAAAATCTAAATGATCACTCCCAAAATCAATATAAAATCTAAATGATCATTCCCAAAGTTAATATAAAATCTAAATGATCACTCCCAAAGTTAATATAAAATCTAAATAATCACTCCCAAAATCAATATAAAATCTAAATGATCATTCCCAAAGTCAATATAAAATCTAAATGATCACTCCCAAAGTCAATATAAAATCTAAATGATCACTCCCAAAGTCAATTAAAATCTAAATGATCACTCCCAAAGTCAATATAAAATCTAAATGATCACTCCCAAAGTCAATATAAAATCTAAATGATCACTCCCAGAGTCAATATAAAATCTAAATGATCACTCCCAAATTCAATATAGTCACTAATTGACTTAAACTCTTAGATATATGTTAGATAATTTTTGAGATTGTAATTTCTTTATATATTTAGGTTTTATTTGTACATCTTGTGTAAATGTATCACCTTTCTAAAATGTTTAATATGAATGTAAACATAAACATGTACATGGAAGCAAAAACAATTCAATTTAATTGAATTTAAGATATCTTATCTGTCCATTTCCATCTTTTACACAATGGTTTAGTAAATCAAGAATTAATTATAAAAAATATGGTCTTAAATAATAAAAGATCAATAAAGTGTTTTTGAAATGTTAATACATTGATTAGAGCAAGTCTGCACATAGTGACACAATAGCCAAACAAATTCAGAGACAGAGTTTTAAAAAACAAACTACTGAAGCCTTACATTCATGAAGCCTCTGATCAGAGCTCTGACTGCCTTATTTTTCTCTCCCAACATATGCAGTTTCCCAGCAGTCCCATGGCATAACTTGTGCAGCTCAATTAACAGAGGTGTGTCTGTTTTCTTTCTGTCATTTTGAGTGAATTCATTTATTTTACTCACAGTTCTGAATGAGCTCCATTAATAACTTTAAAAACACCCCAAGAGATGCATTTTTCCCCTTATAAAAACTAAGATGTCAATGTACACAAGAACAGATTTTTCAATATTAAAAAAACTTATGAGATGTGTTCGAAATATGACTTTAAAAATTCAATTCCTTTGACTAATGTAAAACAATAGAACCCCTGTGAAGTCAAATTAATTGGTCTTATAGATGACTAATCAAAAGACTAGACAATAATAAATAGCATCTAATAAAGTTCATCTAATAAAGTTCATCTAATAAAGTTCATCTAATAAAGTTCATCTAAGAAAGTTCATCTAAGAAAGTTCACCATTCTGTTTTACTAAAAATAACTTTAAATTCTTTCATATCTGAGGTCCTTTACATTAATGAAATCAGGATTTCATGGCAGAGAACGTAATAGAATAATTAATGGCTCTACATTAGCACCAATAGTGGTAAACACAGAAGTTCCACAAGGTGCTGCTCTAGGGCCCCTACAGTTCCACAAGGTACTGCTCTAGGGCCCCTACAGTTCCACAAGGTACTGCTCTAGGGCCCCTACAGTTCCACAAGGTACTGCTCTAGGGCCCCTACAGTTCCACAAGGTACTGCTCTAGTGCCCCTACAGTTCCACATGGTACTGCTCTAGGGCCCCAACAGTTCCACAAGGTACTGCTCTAGGGCCCCTACAGTTCCACAAGCAGTGGCGTAGCGAGGGGGGGCAGAGGGGGGCGAATGCCCCCGGGCGCCACGTTAGGGGGCGCCAAAATGAGTATTAAAACTCATTATTTAATTTAATTTGTATGTAAACTAATGTAATCCAAATACGTTTGCAATATTGAATATTGGAGCTCCGAACATATCTTTACTACAAAACAGTTGTTAAACATGATTTAGGCGCCCCCATTGAGCGTTAAGGGGCGCCATTCTACTCATAAATAAATGACACATCCACAATGTAGGATTGCTGATGTGTTTTTTTTTAATTTAAAAAACTGTGAGTTGATGGTAGTGAGCAGTAAGAGACCAATACGATTCTTTTAATAGAGCTACCAGAGACGACACTAAAAGCAACCAAAATTACCAAGACAAGAAAAAGGAGTGGCTTAAAGCAGTGGTTCTCACCCTGTGGTCCACGGACCACTAGTGGTCCGCGAAGATTTGCCAGGTGGTCCGTGAGAAAAGCATGAAATTTACGCACTGTAGGATTAATCGAGAAAGACTAGCAAGTAAAAGAATTAACGCAGACTTAAATATATTTCTGATCTGGCCATAATGGTTTTTAATTTTATCAAGCTCGCTAATTAAATTCTCGTCTCTTTGATTTATTATGCTCGATTATGAATCTTGAACATTATCAGTTACTAATGTATACAGAAGTTCGCTGGTTATCTGACTGTTTTAATTACGCGATTACGTAAGAGATTTTCATGTAGAAATAACTCAAAGCTTGTTGATAATTTGAACCATGGCTAATGGGTTGCTGTTCTGGCTTACTTGGCTGTAATTTTTGAAAAGCTCAATAAACTTAATTCCACTCGGCAAGGAAAGCAGATACATTATATAACTCTCAGTGAAAAAATTTCTGCTTTTACGAAAAAGCTTGATCTTTGAAAAAAAAGATTATTTCAAGGTAACTTTGAGATGTTTGATAAATTGTACGAAATCACCGAAAAACCAGAAAATGCAGAAATAATTTTTAGTAGTGGCCCGTAGCTAAGACACATATTTTTCAAGTGGTCCTGGAATCTCAAAAGGTTGAAAACCACTGGCTAACAGAATGGTTAATACGCGTCCCTTTGCTGCATGCTGTGACTCTTTAAAAAGATAAATCGTACTTCCCCAATTCTTATGTGGAGGGAGTAAAGTGGGAGAGGGGAGGGAAGGTCTCTCCTCTCACGGGCTTGTATCGGTTTGTCAAAGCAAGTTGGATTCCTTTCATATGAAACATCAGACACCGCCTTTCTTTCCTGTCCATCTGTGATAAAACTTGTTGCTCAGTAGTATCAACTGTTAGAAAAAAAAAAACACCAACAAAATGCCCCGAGAAAATCTAGGTTCAGTATATTATTTTTCACCGGAAAGCCAAAATGAATTTATCCAGCTACTTACATCGACTGTAAGGAATCAGCTTTTGAGTGAAATCAGAAAACACAAGTACTACGGTATCTTTCTTGACTCCAATCGATCTAGGACACCGGAAAAGCTTTCTCAAGTCATCAGATTTGTGGATGTGGATTTAAAAACTAAAAAGTAACTATCAAAGAATCATTTTAAGATTTTGCACAGATACATTCCAAAGACGCAAAAAGACTTGAAATAGTTATCATAGAGAAACTGTAATCTAGTAGCATACCACTATCCGACTGTCGGTCACGATGTTATGACAATCCTTCTGTAATGACCGGGAATGTATCCGGTATTCAACAGCGAAAATGTGCTAGAAATCACAGAGCATTGTTCATCCACTGTGGCAACCACAGCTTAAAATTTAGCAAGAGTACACTCAACTAAACACGATCCAGTTATCACGTTTTTTGGAACAGTTAAAAGTAAAAATGTATGTTTTCTCCCTTTCAACAACGCGTTGGGAAAAATTAAAAAGAGTTGTGCCAATTACAATGAAGAGGGAGTCTGAAACACGTTGGAGTGCACAATCAGAAGCTGTTATAGCAATTTATGAAGGACTAGATGACATGGCAGGGCTGTTGGAAAAATTATCAGAATATACAAATATGACGCCTGACACCAGAAGTGATGCAGAGGCTTTGCTGGTAGGTATATAAAACTTTAACTTCTTGATTTTAAACATTTCTGGAACATCATACTTGATAAAATTGATAGTGTCCAGAAACGGTTCCAGAATCCTACTGTGAGTTTCAAGGAAGCTTAATCTGATCTTGAATCGCTTGAGCGAGAAATTGTCAACATTCGTGGTAGATTGAGCCATGTTGCGGTAGACAATGGGAAAGAAGATGCACAACTTGGAGAATCGAGGTTGACAGAAGATTAGACGACATTGGACGATGCCTTCGAGAATTAAAAAGAGATGCAGAACTTTCTCCATAAGAAGAAATTGCACCTGCAATGAACAGCGACATTGATAAACTCCAACAGGAGATATCAATACGGATTTTACTTGACGTCAAATCTCTTCTTGCTGAAACAAAAGTCGATATGATTCAGTAAAATTGCTTAGATTTGGCTAATTTCTACGAATTGTGTACATAAATCAAAGACTAAAAAATGATGCTCAGTACCCGGACTGAAGTTCTACCGGAAACTACTTTGGATCGTCTCGATTTTATTGTTTCATATGGAGATGACGTATTTCCGAATCTGCACATTTCACTTCAAATACTTCTAATAGCTGTGAGCGGTCCTTCAGCAAAGTAAACCTTATTTTGTCTTAATTACGTGCTTCAATGGATCAAGATCGTCTAGATGATCTTGCACTCCTTAGCATCGAAAGAGAACACTTGAGAATATCAATTTTAACAGCGAGATTGACGACATTCAAATCAAGGAAGATCAATTTATTTTAGATTATGTCTATTCGAGTCATGTATAATTAGTAGAGTTTTTTTTT
>MUZC01000318.1:225934-237217 GCA_002072015.1 Radix auricularia | reverse complement strand
GACCCACCCCTCAATAGAGCAAGACCCACCCCTCTCCACTTTTTTCTTCAGCAACCTCCACAAAGGTCATAGTGTATTGCTTCTGCCCCTGTAAATAATTAGGCTTCAATGGATCCATTTGGAAAACACACTGTAAGAAAATTGAAGGTTTTCACTTTGAAAATTAATTGGTATTTTAAAAAAATAAATAACAAAAACATGAACACTAAGCTGTTTAAAAATAGTGATCAGAATCTTGCAATTAAAATTTCTTTATATGAAATCCTTACTCTTGCTGAAAGAAAGTGACAGATTATCCAAAATTTAGAATTATAATAAAATGTTTAATTTTCAAATATATTTGTTACATATTATTGTATTTCTAATTAAAATTTTATCTTTAATATCCAATTTATGATAATAATATAAAGTAAGTATAAAACACTCTAGTGAAATATATTTTGAAAATTGCAATAAAATCAGCTACCTCAGCAATGATGTATTTATTCCCAAGTACAGCATCACAAATCTTCTGCATTAACTCCCCTTTATGAGACTGAATAGTGTCAGGGTCCCAAAATTCAAGAAGCCACTCCTTCTCAGTTTCAGAAACAGAAGTCTGCACTGGAACATTCAAGCCTGCAGATAGAAAGACAAATTTTTATTCACAGTTTAAAGTTGGACAAAACCATGTTTGCTGGCCAAATCCAAAGGCTTATGAAACTTGAGAAGATCCTATCTTGACTATTGCAACTACTTTTGTTTTTTTTTAATCTTTAATTTTCAACTCTAATAAGAATCAAAGACATGTTAAGAACTCACTTCACCACTGTATGTCTTTCATTTACAACACTAACATTTTCATGTGATTCATGTTTTTTAGGTTATCATATTGTGCATAAACATTCAAATACAGGTGAACCCAGTTATCTGGAAGACAGTTCGCTCGCCAACCCCATGAAGTCAACATGTTTTTAGGGATCCCTTCTTTCTCTAGTGCTTTCTTATTAATTATATGAACCCAGTTATCGGGAAGTCAGTTCACTCGCCAACCCCATGAAGTCAACATGTTTTTTAGGGATCCCTTCTTTGTCTAGTGCTTTCTTATTAATTATATGAACCCAGTTATCGGGAAGTCAGTTCACTCGCCAACCCCATGAAGTCAACATGTTTTTTAGGGATCCCTTCTTTCTCTAGTGCTTTCTCATTAGTTATATTGATTCTTTAATGATGCTGATCCATAATCTCTCAAGCACTAAAGAGGGACATATTTGCCACACAACGCCAGTTATTTTTATTCTCATGACCCAAAGTTGTTTTTAAAAAAAACATCTTGTCATGAAATTGTGATATTTTTTGCACACATTCTTGATGTACATTGTCATCCTAAATTTAAAAAATTTCAGTCAACCCAAAGTGTATTCCTGAGTTAAATTTTCTAAAAGAAATTCAAAATCATCATTTTTATATTAATATTCATTTGCATAATAAACAGATTTATATGTGTGCCATTTTCATTGAGCTAGATAGATGTCAGTCATATTTCTTATTTTTATCAGCATAAAGGATATAACCTCAATAGTCCTGAAGGAAGTGATCACAACCTCTTTTTAATGGCGTAAGTCTCCGACACTACAATAAATTTAATTAGTATGCCTATTTACATTAAAATATTTGATAAATAGGCTTTAAAATGTTCTTATTTGGAATTAATTATTTAATGTACTAAATTAAGGAGTCTAAACCATGAATAGTTGATATTATAAAATACCATGTTGTGCTGTTATCGTTGGCAAACAATCATTCAAACTCATGATTACACTACTACTACTAATTGTTTATTTTGATCATAGCTCAGCTTGAAACTTTTTGAAATCCTCAAGACTGGCAACATAACTGGGTTCCATTGTAATTTTTAATAATAATCAAGGTCAACAAATACAATACTATAGCATGAATGGACTGAGCTGAAAGAGCTTATTTTAAAATGTTAAGTAGAAAAAAAGGTAAAATGTATTGATTTAAAGACTTTTGCATCATTTTGTAATGAATTAGCCAAGATATATTTAAAATGTCTATTTCTTTTTAGTAAATAAAGCCATACAGATATATTCATCAAGAAAAATATAAATAATAATGAGACCAAAATTAACAGACCAATCAAAATGTGATGTTTACTCTCACTAAGACTGTCAACATCAAGAATGACACTGTTTACAAATATGGAAACTGCCTGAAAAATCAGCAAGATTTAAGACATGTAAAACAAAATAAAAAACATCCTAAATTTTAAAACTTTGATAAATAATGGGATTTTTTTAATCCATTATTGGGATAAAAATAATGAATAATTATACAAGATCCTAGATTATCTAACAGCATATTCTAGTTAATCATTAACAGATCATATATTCTCAGTAAGTTTTAAGAGTTATGCTTTATTTAATGCAGACATTTTGTACATACCTCATCTAATCTTTTTCCTGTGATAAGAAAATCAAGTCTATACTGGGCAATATGTACTTGTCTATAGAATGACCCATGGAAGATGGCTGCCCCAACAAGAGCAACCATTACCTGATTCTGAATAAAATATAAATTTACATTATTAATTAATGGTTGAAAACAGAATTTTCCTTAGAGCTTTACCAATATAATAGTAGCAATAACAGGACATTGGCAATATCGGTATCACTTGCATGTATAAGTCCTTATATTGCCTTCACTGATATTTCATAAGTGTCATTTTGAAAAAATAATTCAGAAAAAAAAGTATCATTCAGATTTATAAATACTCAACAAATTAATATAACGATCCTGATATTGAAAGAACCAAAAGAGCCTAGTATTAATATGTATAGCCATGACACAGCGTGCCATGTGCTATGATATTGTTTGAGTTAAATTAGTTTGTAAAAATAATAAATTAATCTAAATATATATTATTTAATATAGTTTTTGTTATAATTAATAAGAAAATGCTTTGATGTGTTATTTTATCCCGATAAGGATATTATCTTATTTTATCTAAAAACCAAATCTCCTATCCATATTCCTACATTGTATAAGGAAAAGAAAGAAACAGAAAGTGACGTAGAAGAATGAACGTGAAATACGGAAGACCGACCATAATTGATACACACTTAAAATTCAAATGAACTTGTACGATTTGTTTCTTAATTTACATTTGTCTTTAATAAACGAGTAGCCTAAAATATAAATACTATGAGTCATAAATTTAATAATGCTGTCATCAAATATGACCGCTTGTTTTTGTCCTAACAAATACTCATATCAGCACACAAAAAATATCGGTAATATCTGTTTCATCAAAAATGCCTATTGGTAGACCACTAATTTTCCTTTTTCATCAATTTTCATTCTCAAAACAATGTTTAAAAAATTAAATTAAAAAAAACAACTCCAATTAGCATTTGCTAGCAGCAAGATTGAATGGAAAGATTTTTAGCCTTTGAACTCTTGAACTTAAAGCAAAATAAATTTGAATTACGGACACTTCGATCCTGGACGGTTTGACCCCAGTCAGTTCGACCACGGACGGTTCGACCACAGATGGTTTGACCCCGGACTATTCGACCCCAGACAGTTCGACCACAGGACGTTTCGACCATAGGGTGTTTTGACCTGAAAATAAAATGGTTCGACAAGGTCGAAAGCTCCAAACTGTGGGAAAGGTATAGAGTATAGACAAAGGACAGTAGAACAACAGATAATGGAAAGAAAGTGGAGATGTATTGGACACACCCTTCGGAAAGATAACAACAGGGCGAGGCAGGCCTTAGATTGGAACCCCCAGGGAAAACGACAGCGAGGAAGACCCAAGCGTACATGGAGACAAAGTATGTTAGATGAGGCTGGAAGAACTAGGAAGAATTGAAATGCGGGCAAGGGAACCGCGCACAGTGGCGAGCTTTGACAGAGGCCCTGTGTTCCACAATGAACCCAAAGGACAAATGATGATAATGAAATCATTCTAGAGTCACACCAAGAATGTTTCAATATAATGTGCACCGTGCAACAGTCTAACATAAGCATTCACAAAGCGAGAAAACCCCATTAACTATCATTCTAGACTACATTTAAAGTCATTTCAAATCAATAATTTTGAAACTAAGCAAAGCAATAGGTATCTACAAATTGCTGCTAAAATCGAATGAGAAGAGATTTTTTGAAAATTCCTTTTCCAAGATTGTTCTAAATATTATTAGCTATCGTTTGGCTTTTGTTTCGACCCAATTGGTGAGAAATTTACAAAATATTGATATTTTTACAAATAAAATTTTCCAGGAAATCCAGTAAACCTTTCAGGGAATATTTTTGTGTGTCCATGCACATCCTTGGGATGTCTTTAACATATTTGCAAAAGACCCTGGTATGGTTCAAGAGGAATTGCTGTTTAAAACTCAAACAGACAGGACAGACATGTCAAATATATAAACGCAATTTGTCCCAATGGAAATTGCGTTAAAAAGTAAAACAATTAGAAAATGAATTGAAATTAAATTTTTTAAAATCCCACTGAGTATCCTTCTTTCTGGTACAAGTCATTGTAAGATGGTGTGATATTATCAGACAACCACCGATATCTGTTCATCATTGTTGTGTCCACAACTCTAAGTATGCTGCGTAGACCCCAGACAGGGCCTCCCTCCTGCGTAGTGAAGAGGTCCAGAAGTTGAGTCTCTCTGAGAGGCACAGCTAAAAAATGGATTTTAAAAAAATGGGATGAATAATTAAGAAGCCAATGTTAATGAATAAGAATTTTAAAATTTTTCTGAAATATTTCATCATCACAAAAAAAAACAACTTATACATGATGACCAATATCTATTTCATTATAAACTTAGATTAAAAAATTAAGTTAAGATATAAAATATTTAAAACTAAATGAACCGAACAAGGTCCAACTCACTTAGTGAGTATTCTATTTTATCATCCTTCACTTTATCTGTGTGAAATCTGAAAATGTATTGCCATAATAAGCCAACTTAAAATTTCAAATTATTATTAAACAGTATCCTATGCCTCATATTACATGATTGTAGAAAAACTTATTTAAACTTCCAACTGACAGAATTATGTATTGTTAAGGTAACGAAAATTTTGTTAAGTTACATTATTTATTCATACAATGAGATTATTCAGTCATTACTTTTTTTTTTGCATTAGATTTTGACCTTTAAGTTAAAAAATGTATACTTAAATAATAAATTTTGGCTATATCTTTAAAAAGTAATAAATCTATCATTGTTATTGTATTAAAAACACAAACTTTTCCATAAATGGCCTAAGTATTAAAGACACAAACTTTTCCATAAATGGCCTGAGACGCACAGCAAAGCCAGGGTAAGGGTTATAAGGAAGTTCATCACGGCTCAGCAACTTGTGAAGCAAACTTTTAAACTGGCTTTCAATGCCTGTTGCGTTGAGGTAATGGCGAACAACATTCATGGTCACAGCTCCAACAGGACCTGGTGGTGCTTCTAATTGTTCTCGAGGGACCCCTGCAAGGGGCTGTTATTGATGAAAATATATAAAATGGAAAAACCAAGAAATTATAAACTATCTATTAGACTTAATTTCCAAACAAAAACCAAATGCTTTTAACAGTGGCAAAAATTGAAATTGCTTTTATAATATTATTGACTATTACTTTAACTGAGTTTTTAATAAAAAGGTATAAAATGAACCCTTAATCTTGAGTTATTACAAAAAAACAAATGTGTAAATCAATTAAAGTCATTAGTGTTGGTGTAAGATAAATGGGGGGTATATTATTAGAATTAAATATTGCACCTGTGGCTCCTTTTCTGAAATATCTGCTGCACTTGACATTCTAAATTAAAATGTTTCATATACAACTTCTCTCAGGAAAATTCTAAAAGCATTCTCGAAGTGTGACAGTTCTGTGTGATCTGTTGTTCATTGGATTTATAATAAAAATTTAATATGTGACAGTGACATGGTGAAAATTTTTGTAAACATTTAATTAACTACCCGAATCTTTTAGACTTAGATGTTATTATTTTTTAAACAGCAGATACAATATATTTTTTTAAGCAGTATTGTACTTGATGTTTTTAGTCTTAGTAAGTCACAGTAAGTGCAAATGTTAATTATTAATATAATTATATGGATTTCGAATGCATTGAAATATTGAGAAAAAAAAAGAAATGTTACTTTATACCATCTTAAAAAAAGAGTTATCAAGATCGCTGTAACTCTAAAGTATAAATCTAAAGGCTACAAAGGAGGTGCGTTCCTCTTCATAACTCTACACATTTCAAAGTCTAATCACAAATCAGTCATGTCTTGTAGTTTTGTCATCTTTACTTTAAGTTAGGCCTATACTATAACTATAGACTTTGACTACAGACAACAGGGATATGAGATATGTTAAAGTCAAAGTCAATAGATAGTCAATGACAATGGCTTATACTTATAAAAAGTATAGTATAGTATACGCCATTATACGCATAATTATGATACACATACATAATTATAATATAAATATAATTATCATATTATGGACCGACATTATAATTATAAATTAAATTAATTATAGTTTATATATTATAGTATAGTTATAGTCAATAGTCATAGTCATGCTTACAAGTAATATAGTTTATATAGTATAGAAGTTATAGTCACATTCACATAGGCTATAGTCATAGAGTCATAGGCACGGGGCACTATCTTTGATACTATCAATATAATATCAAATATATCAATACTAATACTATCATAGAATCAAAGGGCAAATTGCTGGCCAGGCTTTAAAAAATACGGAGTGTCTACTGCTACAACAAAGTAACGGCAGACAACCCGCGCAGATGTAGCTGGTGCTACGACTACGACATGTTGTAACGCCAGCAACATCCGCCCGGGTTGTCTGCCGTTACGACAAGTTACGACATGTCGTAAACAATTTTCTGTATTTTAGTAATGCTATTACTAATACTTAAATACTAAACTATAATTCTCATAATGAAATATCATGATCACTAGATAAGCTTATAAATGAATTTTAAAGGTTAAAAAAAATCTAGATTGAGCCATTAAATGAAAACAGTTATAAATTTAAAAAATTACACTTTCTCAGCAGCTTCACTAGATCAAGTGATAGTCCGGTTGCTTCGAAAATGATATGACACTGTTGATAGCGGGAACAAATCACGCTGCCGTCATGTTTTTTAAAAAAATTTCATTTATTTATTCTTTTTTTAAAAATCATAATGAGTATGCTGATAATTTTTGTTATTATTCTGAAAAGCAGATATATGTTGAATAAATCTGTTCAAATAAAAACATTTAGATTTTAGACTAGTCGTAACACTAGCCAATCCACATATGCTTGGCTAGCGTTACGAGCTAGCAACATCCGACCGGGTCGTCTCCTGCTACGACAGTCGTAAAAATGTGATATGTGCTTAATTACATTTACGACTAAAGCTGTATTTAATTATGCTAATACTACTAATTTTTTTTTTCTTTTGATTCGCTAGTTGACACTCAGTCGGCATCAACAACAAAAAAGGTGAGGCGTGAGTTTAAAAAATGACTATAAACCATCACTGTTACTTAATTGTTTGGAAGATATTTTTGAAACATACTCTGAATTGAAGGCATCGCGAAAAAGTGCTGAACGCAAGCGGGGGAAGCGGGATTTGAAGCCATTGTCAGACAAAGGAGGCATAGCGCATCGTGCCCCGCAGACTTGCTCATCATAAATAGTGCAAAGAGAAGCGGGGGGGGCTGGGGGGCTGAGAAAACGGACACAAACAGCAGCATGAAGTACTGGGGGGGAAAAAGGCGAGTAAACGAGGAGTCCTGTGCGGTTGTTATTACCTGCCCCCCCCCTCAATAGTAATGTATTAGTAATAGAGTGAAAATGAGGTAGAAGGATGAATGGAATGGTTTCCTGTGACAAGTTTGCACACGGCACATTTTATTATTCCACACGAAAAGAATTATTTTAGGCCTACATTCTTGCGCTTGTGCGTGAATTGTTGCTTGAGGATTTTCATTTGCGGCTTTAGGCTTTACGGTATACTAAATTTTAATGCATCGGCATCACTTACACAAGTATACTTTAGTATAGCAAAATCGGCTGATATATTTATACTCGGTAGACCAATATTATTTTAAAATTAAATCTATTTAAATAATTTATTTAAATAAATTTAGATTTTAGGGCTAATTCCCAGTACTCTGACCGCAGCGTCGCGTCGCGTCTCTTCCGGTTGCTATGTAGGATAGTTTCTTCCCTTGAATATTGGTGTTTTCTTATTT
The DNA here is from genome assembly GCA_002072015.1 of Radix auricularia. Taxonomy (NCBI): domain Eukaryota; kingdom Metazoa; phylum Mollusca; class Gastropoda; family Lymnaeidae; genus Radix; species Radix auricularia. The sequence goes on along the minus strand of MUZC01000318.1, from coordinate 228,925 downwards.
ACTTATTACCTCCCCTTGCGGTAAAATGTAAATAATTTGTTTATTATCATTATTGGATTTGTATTCATGCGCCACGAGAGGGGGGGGGCTCCTGTTCATTTTTTCCCAAGTATAAATGAGTATATTCTAAGAACTATTTGCTGTGCTCATTTAGAAAAGGAGTGCTGCTAATTCCTTGGCTGGCTTTTTTTCCACCATTTGCTCTGGGTGTGTTTCCATTAGTAAGTAGTCATTTTTTGTTAGAATTTTCGGAAAATTGAAGATTTTAGGGTTTGGGTTAGGTATAGCTTTAGAATTTTAATTGTGGCAGTAGTGATCTAATGCGTGAATTTCTAAAAGGATTTTAAAAAGTGTTTCCTCCCCTTTGTTGTGATTCCGATGCCTGATCGGTGAGTACCCATTGTTTTCTTCATTTTTAAAACTATTTTGCTTTTATGACTAACGCTAATAAATACCCCTTAAAATATTAGAATGTCCCCCCATCCACCCCTATTTTTCCCCCTATATTTTTCCTGTTTTTTTTTTGTAATTGGTGGGTAGCTAAAAAACTGTGAAATTTTAGAATCCCTGACTCCCCTACCCCTCTAAATTCACGGGGCTCACACTACTTTTCCGGCGGTGACGTGCCATAGCAACAAGATGGCCGCCACTATTGGCGGCGCGGTCAGAGTACTGGGAATTTACCGATTTTAGAATTAATGCACACACAAATAATGTCGTATTAAAATATATATGCGTATACAGTATAATACAATATAAAGAAGAGTTTGAGTTTGTTAAGATTTAATTCTTTCCAGGTGTCTACTGCAAAGAGTGACTAAAACTAGTCGTAGCAGAAGTTGCGTATGTCGTAGCACTAGTTTCCTGACTAGCGCTACTACATGTCGTAACGCTAGCAACATCTGACCGGGTGGTCTGCTGCTAGCGCTAGCCACATCCTAAAAAATATTAATATAATAATTTTAATTAATGATTTATTAGATTTTAAATTTACAATTAGAACATGACTTCATCATCCTGTTATTTTTTAAAACTCTTCCATAAATATTTGGGTTGGTTTATAATTCTTTACTTTTACCCTGGGACTAAGCCTAGATACATTAAATAGTTTCCGTATCAATGGTAAACAAACATCTAAAATGCAGTTAAATAATTCTTTCGATTCTTTAATTTTTTATTATTTAGTTTAGGAAATAATTCTCAAACAATGAAATCATATCAAATTAATCAAAATAAATAAAACTAAAAAAAAACCTCTAATATATAATATAGGTACGTTGGGATTTGAATTTGAATAAGTTGGTGAAGATTTAAAACTGACGTAGAGCTAAGTCATAAATTTGGATATTGTAATTCACCGATTTAAAAATAAAACTTTACTTTAGCTCTCTTGTCGTAAATTTAAATTTGTTAGCAGTTTGATAGTTTTAAAAACCTTCACGAAATAACATTGCGATACGAATTAAGAAAAAACAAAGCAACATGGACTTTAACGACGAAGAAGAATCTGAACAGCAACCTGCTCAAAAGCCCAAAATTATCAAAAGTGTTTTAAAAGATACAAGTGATAAAAGATTAATTGTAGTTCTTGAAAAAGCATCTCTAGAAACAGTAAAGGTAACTTCAGTTATATCTTATTGCAGTTGAGTTACGGTGAGTTACGAGTCGGCTCAGTCGGAGTCGGAGCCCCTTCACTGGCCTTCACTGTTCACCGCAGCATGAGGCATGAGTCTTTCAGAACTCTTTCACTACACAAAGTTTCACTTTCGTGAAAAATTACTGAATTCGTGTACTGTGTACACTAGATTGAGTAGTCACTAATAACAGGGCCGTCCATAAATGATGTCACGCAATTTCGGACAAATTTTCAGCCCCCTCGTCTCAAGTCAAGTGAACTCAAATCTCACAAAAAGTTATGAAGGCACTTGGATGAAAATTTCAAAACAATTTTAAAAATTTAAAAAGGATGTGGCTAGCGCTACGACAATTTTGTCGTAGCGGCAGACGACCCGGTCGGATGTTGCTAGCGTTACGACATGTCGTAGTGCTAGTCAGGAAACTAGTGCTACGACATGTCGTAACAGCAGACGATCCGGTCGGATGTTGCTAGCGTTACGACAAGATTGTCGTAACAGCAGACGAACCGGTCGGATGTTGCTAGCGTTACGACATGTCGTAGCGCTAGTCAGGAAACTAGTGCTACGACATACGCAACTTCTGCTACGACTAGTTTTAGTCACTCTTTGCAGTAAACACCTGGAACTGGAAAGAATTAAATCTTAAGAAACTCTTCTGTAAATTGTATACGCATAAATATATTAAAATACGACATTATTTGTGTGTGTATTAATTCTAAAATCTAAATTTATTTAAATAATTTTTTTTAATAGATTTTGATTTAATTTTAGTATTGATCTACCGATTATAAGTATATCAGCCGATTTTGCTATACCACAGTATACTTGTGTAAGTGATGCCGATACATTAAAATTTAGAGTATACCGTAAAGCCTAAAGCCGTAAATGAAAATCCGCAAGCAACTGATTCGCGCACAATCACAAGAATGTAGGCCTAAAATAATTCGTTTCGTGTGGAATAATAAAATGTGCCGGGTGCAGACTTTTCACAGGAAACCATTCCATTCACCCTTCTACATCATTTTCACTCTATTACTATTGAGGGGGGGGCAGGTAATAACCGCACAGGCCTCCTCGTTTACTCGCCTTTTTCCCCATTACTAATCATTACTTCGTGCTGCTGTTTGTGTCCGTTTTCTCAGCCCCCCCCCCGCCTCTCTTTGCACTATTTATGACGAGCAAGTCTGCGGGACATGATACGCTATGCCTCCTTCGTCTGACAATGGCTTCAAATCCCGCATCCCCCCGCTTGTGTTCAGCACTTTTTCGCGATGCCTTCAATTCAGAGAATTTTTCAAAAATATCTTTCAAACAAATTTAGTAACAGTAACAGTGATGGTTTATAGTCATTTTT
>MUZC01000318.1:207746-224080 GCA_002072015.1 Radix auricularia | reverse complement strand
CAATCCTATCCCTACCATACTTTACTGGGGGAGGGTTTTTTTTTTTAAATTTTATTATTATTTTCTTTTTTATTTATTAAAACATATTTCAATCATTGAATAACTTTACTGTATTACAAAAATAACTACGGGGGGATGGGTCCACTAAGTAGGGGCAATTCCTGAAAAGTTTAGTTAATTAAAACAGTTGTCAGCTACAGCTATGAACTAGAAATAACCCACCATGTCATCATACGATTAGCATACCCCCCCCCCCCCCCCCCGCTCAAAATAACCTTAGCACCCCTTTGCTCACTGTTTTTACACCGCTGTACTACAGTAGTATTTCAATGTCATCATTTTACAATCGTTCACTCATTACATCAAAATTTGCATTTCCACAATAAACAAAGCCGTAAAAGGCTAATGGTAGTAATAGCGGGCAAAATGAAGAAAATTTTGAGGCATTTCGAACGGGTAACCTGGGTACCCGTTCAAATTTTGGACGGGTACCCGGGCAGCATTTTTCAACAATATTGACAGCCCTAGTGACCACTGCACCGGGTGAGCAGTTCATGTGACCACTGCACCGTATAGCCACAGTTAAAGCCCTGTTTATTCTTTAGCCAGTCATCTTATTTAACTTGCTCCATGGCTTAGTTGGTTAAAAGAGGGCTTGTCTGGTAAATTGGAGGTTGAGGTTTCTAATCCCTCTGAGCCAGAAATGGATGGTAGTGGAGGTTAATTTTTTTTTAATAGAGCAAATAAATAAAGATTTAATAATAAATGATATTACTCATGGGCTTTAAAATTATAAATGTAAATCTTATTTTTTTTAAAGTACGTTATAAGCTTATAACTATGCCACAATGTTGTATGTTTTCAAGGTTGGTCAGAAGTATGAATTACTCTGTTGTGATAAGCACAAAAATGTTGGAAAGCGCATCAAGAAGGATATTTCAACTTGTCGACCAGATATCACTCACCAGTGTTTACTTATGCTGATGGATTCTCCCCTGAACAGAGCTAATCTTTTGCAGGTATTATTTTGTTTATTTTCAGCTGAAAGTGTGTTATAATCATATATCTACTTACATGAAGAATAGTTTGTCTGCTGTAGGTAATGATATGAGATATTATTTAATATCTTTTTTAAATCAGCTTCAAGTCTTATTTTATATGCAACTGCATTGTAATTTTTAAGGTTGTTAATACCGCTCATTTTTGGGGACCGACTAACCATTCAAAAAAGACCGGTTAATCGGTTAACCGCTCGTCCTTATATCCCTAATGTTGTGAGAACTAACAAGAGAATGTTGTCGCCTCGCGTCGATGGCATCAAAGCCCGCTCACCCCCCCCCCGTTCAGATCTTTCCGCATTGCCCTCAATTCGTCAATTCATAACATTTTTTTTTAAAATCCAAAAAATTAACTAAACAGTGATGGTTAATTGCCTTTTTTATATTTTATTTTGAGGACTCATAGTTCACCGGTCTAAATTAGAGGACAGGTTCAATCGTTCGTTAAAATTAGCGAGCATTTTTCATTAGTTTCAAAAACCAACGCCTCGCCCCGTCCGTTGTGGGTCTAAATTCTAAATAAGAGGACATGTTCAATCGTTCGTTAAAGTTAGCGAGGTATTTTTCATTACTTTAAAAAACCAACGCCTCGCCCCGTCCGTTATGACGTCATGTTTACCTCTCTTGTGTGTGATGCCGGTCAACTCGCGTATTAAAATTAATAATATAATAAAATTATAAAGCTATGGAGTAAACAATGATGATAAAATGGAATTTATTTTTTTAAAAAACATATTATTTTTCAATCGTCAACTCGCCAGAATAATTGAATTTTGCGATTCACACGTTCACCCTCCCCGTTTTTTTCTGTTCAAATAGGGTTTGAGCTACACTCGCTGTACTGTTAATGTGGTAAACAAATGCCTTTGATAGGCATGAAAACTGTCACTAAAAGACCGAACTCGAATTTGTGGGCCGATTAATCACCCGGTATCTTTGCTACGTCTTTCAAATACCTCTCGTAATATAGGTACATGTACTTCACTAAGCGGCGTGCGCCAATACGTTTTTGAATGCCTGAAATGGACTATAAACCGGTGATCAGAAAATGCAGATAGGTCATGGGGTCATATGCTTTTATAGCTTTCTTTGTCTTTATAAGAAACAGACTATAATAAATATAAATAGAAACAGCCTCGGCCTTGACTGTTGTTGACATCAAACACGCACTGTTAGTAACTATTACTATTAGTTGTGAACTTCAGTGAAGCAAGGCTATAACGCGTCATGTACGCACGCTTACAGCTTGGAAAAAAAAAATAAAAAATTACAGCTTGGAGACTAAAGGTTTGATTAGTTTGAATGCCAACCTAGGCTACTTGTCAGCTTGATCGTGGTATCGCTTTCACCGTGACAAAGCGAGAGGGAGAGGCGCGTTACGGCTTGTTTTGTTTTTTGTCACTACGTTACCGCTAGTGGGTTTTTTTTGTGTTGTTTTTTTTGTTTGTTTGTTTGTTGTTGTTGTTTTCGGTTAAACGGTCCTGCGGTCCTCAATAAAGAGGACCGATCCTAATCTGAGGACCGGCTAACCGAATAACCGGTTAACCGTTAACAACCTTAGTAATTTTGCTAAAGCTTGTACTGATAAAAAAAATTTGTTTGTTTAATTGGGAAAAATTTAATCAATTAATAGATTAATTTTGATTAAATTTATTTCATCTTATTCATATATAGATCCTGTTAGGTCATGATTCATTATTTTGCCAAATCTGCTAAGTCTACGCGACTTAACAGATTTAATTTCTATTCCATGGCTCTCCCATCTATTATGACATAACACAACAAATTCACTCTGCTATGCAAAAAATAGGAAGGAAAACCTTTTTCTTTAGCATGTATGTCTAAATAAATAATATAGGGCTGTTATCGATTAAATTAAATTTAATCGTTAACTTTTGAAAAATTACCGATTAATTAATCGATAATTTTGTTTAAATTAAAATTAAAGATGTATGACATCATTAAACTGAAAATTTCAAGGGAAGTAATAAAAACAGGCAATTGATTTTTTTTAAATTGAGTTATTTTTAAAAAATTGTTAACAATAAAAATAAATTAAATAACTCATTCAAGTTTAGGCACTTGGATGAAAAGTTTTAATTAATTTTTAAAATATAAAAGTAATACAGCTATATAGAAATTGTTTGATGATTAACAAAAACACAAAGATCATCTTTGTATCCCAAGTGGTTCAAAATTTAAGATTTTTTTCTAAGACCTCATAATCACTTTTTTCACTATTATAATGTTGTTTTCCTTCACATTTTGTGCCCTTTTATGGCATTTTTTAAAAATACCCATAACGTAAGTATTTAATTTAATTTTAAAAATATAATATTATTAGGAGATATTTTTAAATATAAGTAATTCAATTGAATGTCAATGAATTTAATTTTTTTTATTGTTTATTAATTTATTAATTAAAAGCAATGGTTTTTTATATCAATGTCGTTACAAAACAGGTTATTTTAAAGTTTACACTTTAAAAGTTTTTTGGTTTTTTTTATAATTGAGAAGTTTGTACTTAAAAAAAAACCTATTATTAATTATTTATTGACAAATAAAAAATTTTCTAAAACATTTCTTTAATTTAAATCACTATTTTATCTATTAAAATAATTTTAATCGATAAAAAGTTTTACCGATTAATCGAGAAATTAATCGGTAATTTCCGCAGCCCTAAAATAATAATAATGCGCAGGAAAAGTGTGTAAATATAAAATTATTAATAAATTGGGAAAAAAATATTAGAAATATTTTCTTGAATTTTAATTGATAAAATTAAATTTAATAGATTAAAATTTTTAACAACCAATATATAAATTAATCGTCACATTTTGCTATTAAATTTTTCATATTATATAGTTGGTAAATACATATGTATATGCTCTCCCCTTTATGAATTGTTTAAATATTCAAACAATTTTCAAATTGACAGGTGTACGTTAGGACAGAAAAAAATGTTTTGATTGAAATCAACCCCCAGACTCGAATACCTCGAACATTCGATAGATTTTGTGGCTTGATGGGTAAGCTAATTATATTGATAGTTGATAGCAGTTTCAGAGTCGTTTATTTTTTTTTGTTAATTTTATGTAAGACATTTATTTTTATGCAAGTTTTTTTTTTTTGTAATTGGTGGTTTTTTTTTTTTAATTTGTAATTTCTCTTTCAACTCTAAATATGTCCTATTCTAAGAAAAGAAAATACTTTGACTTGAGGAATAAATGTTTAGTTATTCAGGAGGATGTGGCAGCATAGAAAAGAGAGGGTATTTTAACATTGCTTTGAAAAAAATTTTTTTTGTTGAAAACTTTGGTATGTTAATAAGGCTGTGATTGAAAAAAATTCCACTTTATTCCATTTTATTTTAAGTTCAACTTCTTGACAAGCTCAGCATAAGAGCAAGTGATGGTCCTCAAAAACTTTTGAAGGTAGGATTGATATGGAATGTATTATTATTATAAAGAATTATTCTTAAAAAATTAAGTCTTCTACAAAATCTTTTTTTAAAAAACCACTTTATTAACTGCTGAAATTTACTTCATAATATTTTGTCAATTTTATCAGTCTTCTTAACTCAATAGCTCCTGAAGGGCTACTTCTGTACCTATTCCATATTCCGGACAAAAGGGAAGCAACTTCGTTAAGTTTTTGATTTCATGATGAAAATGCTTTTTTTTTTCTAAAGATATTCATTTATCTTGAAAAATAAAATGATTAACACATCCAGGAATGAATTAAGTTTAATAATAATATAACGTGCACTGCGAAATAATGACGATTAAAGACCGATATCGCGATTTTCGACACCCCGGGTTAATACACACTCAATAGAGCCGCGTCAAACTAAAACACACATGGATCGAAGGTGAAACAAGATAAAAACATCCAGTAATTTTTTTTGAAATCTCGTAGAATCACACAAAAGCCGGAAGTCTTGAGGGAAGCGAGATTTTGATGCTATTTTTAACTAAAAATGCGAGAGTGCGTCGCTATGCAAACAGACGCATTTGGACGCATCCGTATGGACCCCTATAAGGACGCATTTAGTCACATCAGGAGCTAATGAGTTAAACTAGGGGTTGTAGGGCTCCTACAACGCCCACTTTTTTCAAAAGCCCAAATAATTTGTTCGATAAATGCGAAATAGTACACAAAGTATTTTATTATTATAAACCCTCAAATACTTTTTTTTACATCATTCCCTATTCCAAAATTAAAATATAAGCTCAAACAATGACGTCATATAATATTTTCCACGAAAAACACAACAGGCTCTGTTAATCTCAAAACTAAAATGACACCTTTCTTTTTTAACTGCTATGGACTGTTGTACTGTGTCCCTCAGCGTTACAGAATGAGTGACTTGGGCTTTTATATTATACATAACAAATGCCCTAGGTTTATAAGTGTTTATACAAGATTATATAAACATTTCAAACATTCATAAGGTGTAAAATACTTATTAGATTTAGATACAAATTATTTTATCCTTGTCAACAGGTCATCAAAAACCCAATAAATGACCACTTGCCCACTGGTTGTCCCAAATATGCAATGTCTTACAGTGCTGAACAGATAATCAATGTCAGAGATTATGTTCCAAAAGATGGACCAGCCGTCTTTGTTATTGGGGCAATGGCTCATGGAAGTGTAAGTCAATCATATCATTCATGGGAGTGTAAGTCAATCATATCATTCATGGAAGTGTAAGTCAATCATATCATTCATGGAAGTGTAAGTTAATCATATCATTAAAATAGAAGTGGATATAGTTGCAGTTCATAATTGATTCACATTACAGGTGCACATGTTGTCAGACATGTACTTTGAATATGTGAATGGTAATAATAAAATCTAGTATCATAGGGATGTATGGTAAATAAATGAACCTGGGAAGTGGATTTCAAAGAGAAATAGCTATCTTTTTATCCATTTAATTGTTGAAGGCAAATTGGAATATAGGATAAAAAATAAACAGTTATGTAGTCAATTTGACTCTGAGATAATGTCACAATGAATAACAGTCAGTTAACCAATTACTTGACTCTGAGATAATGTCACAATCAATAACAGTCTGTCTACCCATTGACTTGACTCTGAGATAATGTCACAATCAATAACAGTCAGTCTACCCATTGACTTGACTCTGAGATAATGTCACAATGAATAACAGTCAGTCTACCCATTGACTTGACTCTGAGATAATGACACAATGAATAACAGTCAGTCTACCCATTGACTTGACTCTGAGATAATGTCACAATCAATAACAGTCTGTCTACCCATTGACTTGACTCTGAGATAATGTCACAATCAATAACAGTCTACCCATTGACAAAAACACACTAGTGCCCAATTGTGGATATTTCAGCATACTTGATTGTGGACATTTTACATTTACCATTTCCTGAAATTCATTGGCTCATTGAAGAGCTTTTTAAAATACTTTTTTTTAACATATCTCAAGTAATGGCTTAAAGTTATTAATGAAAAGAATAACTATTTTCAGATCAATCCAGATTACACAGAGAAGACGTTTTCAATCAGCAACTATCCACTATCTGCAGCCATCACATGTTCTAAAGTCTGTTGTGCGTTTGAAGAGGTTTGGGGAATCCAGTAACAAATAAATTTTTATATATATGGAGCTCTCATTTGTTTTATTTTTAAACAAATAAATCTTTTTATAAAAACTGGGGAAAAATAATTTCCTCAAATCCTATAACATTGAAGTATAAAAACAAAGATTTTTTTTTATGAGGGCCAATAAGAATGTGGTACTATGAGGGCCAATAAGAATGGTTGAAAGAATTGAACCTGAGAGAGTTTTTATTTTATATGTATGAAATTGAAACAATTGAATGTGAAAAAAAACTACACTTAAAATACTTAAATGAATTTTAAAAATTATACTTATTACATTATTTATTACTAGAGTAAATGACAGTAAACTAAAAGTGAAACTATGTATTAACTTAACAAAATAAAATAGATATATACAAATGAAAAAGAATTACATTAATGCTAATTCCCTCTTACAATGAGAATTAATTTGCATACAGCAAATTATATGAATTCAAAACACATACTAACTTTTAAAAAATGCATTCATTAAGGTCAATATCAACAATAATTGAGAAGGAATGAAGACAGATACATTAACCAACACAAAGTAAGATAGCGTCTTAAATGCATTAAGCAAACCAATAGTGACTAAATTTTGAACACTTGCAAATTAATATCAATCCAATAGAATTTCTTAAAACAGAAAACATTAATAGGTCTTGAATTTTGAAAATATTTTGGGTTTTATGAAAGTTAAAATTATTCTTCAGTTTGGCTGTACTTGTGAATTATTAACATTCTCTGATATAATAATAAATACCTAAGTAGTGTTGCACTTTTTGTGCTTTAAATGGGTAAAAATAACATAAGGCATAAAAGGTGTTTTGCACGACAAAGTAAGCAATGATCTGTTGTGCTACATAGATTTGTAATGCTCTGTTGTAGTGTGAGGTTAGCAATGATCTATTGCGCTACAGATCATCAGACCAGACTAAAACCTATTTGGTGTGAGGTTAGCAATGATCTATTGCGCTACAGATCATCAGACCAGACTAAAACCTATTTAGTGTGAGGTTAGCAATGATCTATTGTGCTATAGATCATCAGACCAGACTAAAACCTATTTAGTGTGAGGTTAGCAATGATCTATTCAAATCTATTGTGCTACAGATCATCAGACCAGACTAAAACCTATTTAGTGTGAGGTTAGCAATGATCTATTGCGCTACAGATCATCAGACCAGACTAAAACCTATTTGGAAAGAAAAATTGCTTAAAGTTTCAGCTAAATAGATTAGAGAATGTGAACATAATATTTAATCACTGGCTTCCTTCACTGTGTTTGGTTGCCAGACGTCTGGACAGTTTTGATGCCTAACTTAATTCAATCAGGGCAGTTCAAAATATATCGTACACTTGATTGTAATTTTAAGTTGTCATTGCTGAAATACCTGTAAAACTTTGTAAACTATTAAAAAAAAAATTCAAATCCCTATTTTAACCAATAACCTCAAAGCTCAACAGTTTAGAGTAGTTCAGACTATGATACAAGATATAAAAGATACATTTATTTTCTATTTCTAGCCTTCAATGAGGGCTCATTTTGTAAACACCCATATTGTACACTTAAGTTGTACATATCCATGGCAGATCTGAGTTTTCCATTGTATTTATGAGTTGTATATGTCAGTGGACTATCCAATCTATAAATATCCATTTAAATTTAACACCTCATTAGTCATTTTAAATTGCATGAAATGGCTGTGGGGACAGTATTTAGTAATTCAGCACATGTGCATATAGTTTTTTTAGCACCTAGTATTACATTCAGCACCGTAGCTTTTGATTTCACTACTGTAGCTTTCTCCTGAAATTCAGTTGCTAACGATAAATTTGCTGGATCATGCAGTGTTTAACGTGTATAAGCTCTTCAGAGCAGAGCAGGGTATTTTAACAATGTCTTTGTCGGGCAAGGCGTAGTTGTACTTGTGGAACATTGACGGTGAGACGCACTGGCCCATGTCCTTGAACTGAGTCCTGACCACGTCCTCGGTGTTTCTTGGCACAGGGTATAACTGGCCATTCAGTTGAGCCTGGCCCATAGGGAAAATGTCTGATTTCTTGTTGAGAAGATTCTGTATGTTGTAATCTGTCATAGCCCAGATGTGCGTGTCGTCTTCAGTGAAAAAGAAAAGGTCGAGGAATGGAAACCTGTGCTGAGGAGGTCAAACAGATTCGGGTCAAATTGGTATTAACATCACTGGTGATCTGGGTGACAATTATGAAATTAAACATAACAGCGATGACAGTAATAAATAATGATATGAATAAATGAAGGTATCTTGGAGTCAGGCTAATAAATGAAGGTATCTTGGAGTCAGGCTAATAAATGAAGGTATCTTGGAGTCAGGCTAATAAATGAAGGTATCTTGGAGTCGGGCTAATAAATGAAGGTATCTTGGAGTCCGGCTAATAAATGAAGGTATCTTGGAGTCAGGCTAATAAATGAAGGTATCCTGGAGTCAGGCTAATAAATGAAGGTATCTTGGAGTCAGGCTAATAAATGAAGGTATCTTGGAGTCAGGCTAAGCCAAACTGTAAAATGTTTCTCCTCTAATAAATTTTATTTAAAAATTTATTCTCAATGTAAAAATGATGATTCCTTGTGCTAGAAGTGCCTTACATTACATAACATGCAGAGCCTCTAGCAGCAAAGCCCTGATTTGAAATAGTTTTGAAATCAAACAGCCATGCCATAGTTGGAAACAATGACTGTGCCTATACCTGCGGACTAGACAGCCATGCCATAGTTGGAAACAATGACTGTGCCTATACCTGCGGACTAAACTGCCATGCCATAGTTGGAAACAATGACTGTGCCTATACCTGCGGACTATTTCTTATCCTGACAGCATTTGACGGGAAGAACTTCCAGTGCATGAAGTCTGTTAAAGTCAAAGTGAAGCCAGCCACACAACATAGACACGCCTTAACCTCCCTCCATTGGCTGCCGTTCAAGGCCACATCAATGTCATCGTCCCAGGGGATGATGCCTCCGTTTCTAAATAAGGAAAAGAAGACATTCAGTGTGATCAGGGGCGTCGCTAGGGTTGTTGTCACCCGGGGCGGCCCGCCCCCCCCTAGCGACGCTACTGAGTGTGATCATGGGAATAGGTTCTAACACATGAAGCCAGCACAATCCAGAGATAAAAGGAACTAATGTATGAGTGAACAGCCCTGGCATATTTGTACACAGCCCTGGCATATTTGTACACAGCCCTAGCATATTTGTACACAGCCCTGGCATATTTGTACAAAGGCCTGGCATATTTGTACACAGCCCTGGCATATTTGTACACAGCCCTGGCATATTTGTACACAGCCCTGGCATATTTGTACAAAGCCCTGGCATATTTGTACACAGCCCTGGCATACTGGTGCAAATCTTTGATATAATGGCACACACCCTCGTAACTAGTTACTGGTTCACTGCACTTAAACTTAAATATAAAGAAAACTTCAGAGGCTGGTGTGATCTAAAGCTAATTTATATCAAGTCAATTCGAGCTACAAGTGATAATACGTATATATAATACGCATCACAATGTATTATAAATTTTACATATCACAAGAGATGTCCTTCTAAAGAAAAAGTGTATTACTTGAATGCATGTTTTATTAAGGGACATTTTCATATAATTACAGTAACTTCAAACATCACCAGTCACCAGAAAAGTAGGTGTGGTCTTCTCGATGGCTGATCCTAATTATTTCATAGTGATCACGGAAATGTTACCAAAACAAGAACTTTTACAATTAGGGGTCGTCCATAAATGACGTCACGCGAATTTGGCCGCATTTTTTACCCCCCTCCCACCTACGTCACGCGTCCTCACAAAATCGTAGGCCCTTCCCCCTCCAAAAATACGTCACAAAACTTTGACACCCCCCCCCCCCCAANAAAAAAAAAACAACAACAAAACAACATCTTTATTTTCTATTTGAAAATAAGAATGTTTCTAATCACTTTTTTGTCATTTAAGTATTTATTTAGTGTAGGTCTACATTGTAATATTGTAACATGCGTGAAACTATGTAAAAGACATTAAATAAACTGTAAACCAGTGATTCTCAAACTTTTTCGTATCAGACGACTGGCAAGAACTTTTCCATTTCACCAGGGAACAATTGCATTCTTTTCCCGTTTTGACATAATTTTCTCTGTACTGATTTGATAGCAAAATGAGCCCCTATAAATCTTTAAGCCCTATAAGATTAAGTATGAATTCGGCTTGTTTTATATATTATATTTTTAAAAATGTTTAGTTGCCAAGGCATAGCAAGACAGCTAACGAACAATGCAGCTGTAATGTCAAAAACTATTTGATGCGATTAACATTCGCGATTAAGCTCGCGAATGTGACTATTGATATTACAAGGATCATTTCAATGTCCATAGACCTAGAATATATAGATACAAGACAATTCCTCAAATTGATTTCCTGCTAATTATATGCACATCAAAGGCATTTGATTTTGATATAAAATTATCACATTGATATCACATCTCATGTTTTCTAAAAATTATTAGGTACGCGCTGGAAAAGAAATAAAAATATTTTTAAAAAAGTTTTTAAGATACCACGTTTTGTGAACTAAAAAGAAGAAAATAAATTTTTTCTTGGGCTATGTTGGAACTTCCCTTCCCCTGGGCTGAGCCAGAACTGTTTTGTTGGATGCACATTGTGGACATTTTGTACATACACACTCTTACACACCAAAATATTTTCGAACTGAAAACGTCGGGCGCATTCGGCTGAAATTTGGTCTATTAATGCTATTACATTAAACTTTTCAGTTTCAAATTCCTCCACAGTCTATATATGATACGCCCCACGTTTTCAGTTCGAAAATATTTTGGTGTGTAAGAGTGTGTATGTACAAAATGTCCACAATGTGCATCCAACAAAACAGTTCTGGCTCAGCCCAGGGGAAGGGAAGTTCCAACATAGCCCAAGAAAAATTTATTTTCTTCTTTTTAGTTCACAAAACGTGGTATCTTAAAAACTTTTTTAAAAATATTTTTATTTTATACTTTTTAGTTCAAATTTAATGTCTTTAAGACATGGGAAATAACTAAAAAAATGAAAATTCCCTGGTTATGTTACTTCCCTTGAAATTTTCATGTTAATGACGTCATACATCTTTATTTTTAGTATAATTACTATAATTAAGTAGAATTGAGTACTATAATTAATGAAATATTAAATTGTCATGTGAATCAAGTATGCATGCAAAATTTCATCAAAATTGGATGATCAGAAGTGGTTCAAAAAAGGAATTCAATTTTTGCCCCGGAAAGACAGACAAGAAAGCAAACTAAGAAAAACGTGGTAAAATGACCAATACTGTACGAACCCCACATTTGTGCTGGAAAGTAGGGTGTCATTTTGTGCTCGCAAAATACAGTAATTCTTGCAATTTGAGGACTGAAAAAATACTATGATATTATTAAAATATCCAATATTATCATAACTTTTTACTCCGAAGCTCACAACTTTCTTTGTTTTTTGTTTTTTTTTTAAATTATTTTTTCTTCAGCATTTCACGTACGTCACACAACAGTTGTAAATATAATGTCACCAATGGACGAGGCGTGTTTAAATTGTTGCATTCTCTTTTGGATTTATAAACTAATGAAAAATACATGTCTACCGCTATCGGTCTGTTTAACCAAGGGGTCGATAAACAGCGATAAATCATCTCATTTGGGGTAAAAAGGGAACTTTTGGGGGTAAACTGAATCATTGTGGGCATAGAAAATTCAATAGAATCCGCTACTTTTGGGTTAACAGTAATGTTAACATAAACTTTTATAATTTTAATATTTAGGTATCCTATTGAACCGGACCGTTTTTCAAACCATTTAACCGGCCTTCAAAAAAAGAAAAATGTTAAGATCCCTAGATTAAATATTATTTTAATGCATACAAATTAAATATTGACTATAAATCATTACTGTGAACTTCTTTGTTTATAAAAAAAAGTTATTTAAAAATAATATCTTTAAAATGTATTTTTTTAAAATCCCTCAATTGACTGACGGGCATTCCGTAAGAAAGAGATCGGCGAACAGGGGTAAATTAACTCATCTGGGGGTCAAAAGGGAATTCTTGGGGGTAATGCATACTCATTTGGGACATATAACATCCACTACACTCCACTAGATATATTTAAATACGTCATGTGTAGGTGTACTCTTGGAGTATATGCCCACTATTGAACAGGTTCCTTAAAAAAAGGCATTTGTTAAATTTATCATCTATGTAGATTTCTTATTTACGTACTATATGAAGACACCTAAATCCAACCTACTTTTATTTATATTGACACGAGTGACAATAATCTTAATCCACACAACTTGACTGTATCACATAATAATCAAGTATCATTTCTGTCATATTTAAAAGTAATGCCTTAAAAACTGAGCTCAGAAGAAAAGTTGTTTTATGCTCCTGTCGAATGCGATGTCGAGAATTTGATGCATTCAATAAGGTTAATGAATACTTTTGACTAATTTTAAATGGACACATTTATCATTATATTTAGAATGGCCAGAGGCGTTTGACAAAAAAATCAATAGAACAATTATATCAATCTTAAAACGTTTATAATTGTATCAAATAGATTCCCCTCCCCCACCCTACCCAAATGGATATTCCGTGTCGCTTTAACTTAAAATATTTACATATAATCATATTCAGATTTTTTTAGACACTTGTTCTGTTTGTAAAACTCACCAGTTGCAGTTTCGGGAAAGGCGGGGGGATAACCGACCAAAAAAAAAAAAAGTTTGCAGACTCCTGCCGCGAGTGAACCAAACGAAGCTGCGGTTGCATCACAAACGCTTTGATGTCAACATCAAACGACGCAGGGTAACAATTTCGTATGTTTTCTTGTGGATTCTCAAACTTAAGAATTATAATTATATTTAATTTTCATGTCTTGATAACTTACGCCAACCGGCGTCTGATGGCCTATCGACCGGCACTTTGAGAAGCACTGAATAAAAAAAAAAGTCATTAAATAAATTTTAAGTGACCAAATATTTCAGTGGAAGTTTTATTTAAAGTTACCCTTTCGATGTGACGTCACATTTCTTCAACCCCCTCCCTCCCCCACGTCACGCATCGTCACAAAAGTGAGACCCCCTCCCCCTTAGGTGCGTGACGTCATTTATGGACGGCCCCTTAGAGTAGACACAAGTTCTGACCTGCAGTTAACGTTAAAAAAAATTGCCGCCATGCTGACCTTACTATTCCCAATAAGGTTCCGTCCACCAAAAAGTAGGTCAGACCTGCTGCGTCCAGGACCTCTGCCAGGACATCCAGGGTAAACAAAAGGTCAATCTTCTCCTGTCTGTTCAGGAGAGGTAAGAACGGCCAAAGTTCTTCTTTGTGCAATAGAGTATCTGGAAAAAAAGTCTTTGGATGTTATTTGTCTGATACCTTTAGTAGTGGCATCATTCCTCAACAGAACTGTGAGCCCCAAGCAGGACTGTAGGTCCCAGGTAATATATATACCCAGAAGGAATATGTACCTCCATTTGATTGTGTGTCCCAAGCAGGATTGTGTGTCCCGAGCAGGATTGTGTGTCCCGAGCAGGATTGTGTGTCCCGAGCAGGATTGTGTGTCCCAAGCAGGATTGTGTGTCCCGAGCAGGATTGTGTGTCCCAAGCAGGATTGTGTGTCCCAAGCAGGATTGTGTGTCCCGAGCAGGATTGTGTGTCCCGAGCAGGATTGTGTGTCCCGAGCAGGATTGTGTGTTACCTGCTGGCTTGTGTCACATGAAGGATTAGTACCCTATGAAAATTATGTGTGTCCTTTTACAGGATTTATGGTAAGGCTATTTCTTGAACTCTGTAATTTGTATTTATGTATTCAGTATACTTCATGTATGAAAAGTATTTAATTTATTTATTTCATGATACACTTAAAACTATTATATAGTCTTCTCTTCCCAACGCAAAAAATGTTTGAATTAAGCTAAAGAAGTAGAAACAACAGTTATTGTTATAACTAATGATATAGGATTTCGGAAGGAAAATGATGGGTGAGAATGATATTAACAACTATCAGTTCCATCTTCGAACCCACAGTTTGATGTGTAAATAATCAATGTTTAAAGTAAAATACTACGAGGGTCATTCAACATCTCTAACCAAATTACATTGCACTTCCTCCGTCCATCACTCTTCCCTCTATCACTTCCCTTCTACCTGTCATCCCACGCCCCAACCCATTCTAATAGTACTAACAGCCTGCTACTGTGGTTTTTAAGTGATAATGGATGAGAGTATGAGACTAAACAATAAAAAGTGATAGTGGATGAGAGTATGAGACTAAACAATAAAAAGTAATAGTGGATGAGAGTATGAGACTAAACAATAAAAAGTGATAGTGGATGAGAGTATGAGACTAAACAATAAAAAGTGATAGTGGATGAGAGTATGAGACTAAACAATAAAAAGTGATAGTGATAGTGGATGAGAGTATGAGACTAAACAATAAAAAGTGATAGTGATAGTGGATGAGAGAGAGTATGAGACTAAACAATAAAAAGTGATAGTGGATGAGAGAGAGTATGAGACTAAACAATAAAAAGTGATAGTGGATGAGAGTATGAGACTAAACAATAAAAAGTGATGGTGGATGAGAGTATGAGACTAAACAATAAAAAGTGTTGGTGGATGAGAGTATGAGACTAAACAATAAAAAGTGATAGTGATAGTGGATGAGAGAGAGTATGAGACTAAACAATAAAAAGTGATAGTGGATGAGAGAGAGTATGAGACTAAACAATAAAAAGTGATAGTGGATGAGAGAGAGTTTGAGACTGAACAATAAAAAGTGATAGTGATAGTGGATCAGAGTATGAGACTAAACAATAAAGTAAACCAAACCGATGTTTCTAAATGTTATTTGCCATGTAAAACTGAACTGGTCGGGGAGTTGATTTTGGGGCCGTCCATAAATGACGTCACGTGATTTTGGCCAATTTTTTACCCCCCCCCCCGCCACTGTCGTCACAAAAAAGTTAGACCCACCCCTTCAATAGTACGTCACGAATCTTTTTAAAACGGCATTAGATAAATTGTAAGCCAGTGCTTCTCAAACTTTTTCGTATTAGACGACCGGCAAGAATTTTTCCATTTCACCAGGTACCAGTGCTTTCTTTTCCCGTTTTGACGTGATTTTCCCTGTATTGCTTTGATAGCAAAATGAGCCCCTACATGGCTTAAAGCCCTATAAGATTAAGTATAAATTCGGCTTATTTTATATATTATATTGGCTAAATCCGACTTGACGTTCCCAAAATGCTTATATAGCAATTAACTCCGTGTTCTCTTCCTTTGTTATTTAGGTTTACTCACACGTCAATTCTGATTTTACAATTATATTTTTTTTTTAAACTTGTTTAGTTGCCAAGGCATAGCAAGACAGCTTACGAACAATGCAGCGATAATGTCGAACCATTTGATTTGATTAACCTTCGCGATTAAGCACGCGAATGTTACTATTGATATTACAAGGATCATTGCATTGTTGATGTCGGACTGTTTAACCAAGGGGTCGGTAAACAGTGATAAATTATCTAATTTGGGATAAAATTTAAAAAAAAAAAAAAAAAAAAAAAAAAAAAAT
>MUZC01000318.1:196773-207553 GCA_002072015.1 Radix auricularia | reverse complement strand
AAAAAAAAAAAAAAAAAAAAAAACCCACCAACTCTGTTAACATCCTTTGATTATATTTTATTTTAATGCATACAAATTAAACATTGACTATTAATCATCATGGTTAACTTCTTTGTTTAGAAAAAAATATTTAAAATAATATTTTTAAAATGTATTTTTAAAAAATCCCTTAATGGACTAACTGGCATCCTGTAAGAAAGAGGTCGGCGAACATGGGTAAATTACCTCATCTGGTGTAAAAAAGGAATCCTTTGGGATAATGCAGACTCATTTGGGACATATACCTGAACATCCACAACAATTCACTAGATATATTAAATAAAATACGTCATGTGTACGTGTACGCTTGGAACATATGCCCACTATTGGACCGGTTCCTTCCGGAAAATGCATTTGTTAAATTTGACAACAATGTAGATTTCTTACCTACGTACTATACGAAGACACCTAAATATACCCTACTTTCATTTATATTGACTCGAGACGAGTGACAATAATCTTCATCCACATGACTTGACTGTAGATCTATCAAGTATCCTTGCTGTCATATTTAAAATTAATGCCTTAAAAACTGAGCTCAGAAGAAAAGTTGCTTTGTGCTTCTCTCGAATTGCGATGTAATGAATACTTTGACTAATTTTAAATGGGCACATTTATCATTATATCTAGAATGGCCAGGGGCGTTTGACCAAAAACCAATCAAACAATTATATCAAACTTAAAACTTTTATAATTGTATCAAATAGATTCCTCCCCCCCCCCCCCCCAAAAANGGGGGGGGGGGAGAATAACCAACAAATTAGTTTCCAGACTCCTGCCGTGAGTGAACCAAATGTAGCTGCGGTTACATCACAAATACTTTGATGTCACCATCACGCGACGCAGGTTAACAATTTCATACGTTCTCTTGTGAGTTCTCAAACTTAAGGATTATAATTAGATTTAATTTTTATGTCTTGATAACTTACGCCAACCGGCGTCTGATGGCCTATCGACAGGCACTTTGAGAAGCATTGAATAAAAAAAATCATTAAATAAATTTTAAGTGACCAAATATTTCAGTGAAAGTTTTATTTAAAGTTACCCTTTCGATGTGACGTCACATTTCTTCAACCCCCCTCCCTCCCCCAAGTCACGCATCGTCCACAAAAGTGTGACCAGGGGACCCCTCCCCCCGGTGCGTGACGTCATTTACGGACGGCCCCTTTGTTGTCATGTCTACTGGTGTCTGTTAAATCGTCTGTTGATGTTCCTTGTATCACCTGTGAATTTTTTAAAAATTCGTCTATTGAGAATTTTCTTTTGTTTTTTTTCTCATGTTTTTATATCATCAACTTGGTGCTTGCAATAATGGTATTATTAATGTTTCTTCTGTTCTGTCAATATTTTCTTGTTAAAATCCTTGACGTAATAAGAATCTAATAATTCCAGTTTATTCTAAAACAATCACAAGAAAACTAAAACAATGACAAGAAAACTAAAACAAACACAAGAAAACTAAAACAATCTCAAGAAAACTAAAACAAACACAAGAAAACTAAAACAATCACAAGAAAACTAAAACAATGACAAGAAAACTAAAACAAACACAATAAAACTAAAACAATCACAAGAAAACTAAAACAATGACAAGGAAACTAAAACAATCACAAGAAAACTAAAACAATGACAAGAAAACTAAAACAAACACAAGAAAACTATGCCAAACTCAATTACCAAGCTTTAAATCTTCATAGAAATCCACACGCCTCCCTTCAATGTCCTCCCTTCGAGCTTTGGGCACGTATAGTCGGGGACAGCGGTCCGGACATGTCCCTGTTTCGATGGGTTGTACTCGACGGTGGATGTTGATGAGTCGGAGGGTGCTGACGTCCATCCACGGGCCGGGAAGCACTCTAGACAACAACATGTTCCTGGTCGGTGTGTGCATGGCGATGGTGAGTGCGATGGTGAGGAAGACAACAGCCGACACGGCGAAGTAGAGGAGGATTCTGAACAAACAAGCTCCTCTGCAGGCACCGGAGCTTTTGGTGAGTGATCTGAAATGGAGCATCATCGTGGGGCTGATGGCGTCAAGTGGAATCAAGTTGTTGTCGTCATTCAGGGAGGCATGTGTCCGTTAGGGGCAGTTGATCAAGTTTGGCTGTTAGATTGTTGATGTCATTCGGGGACGCCGGTGTCCGTTAGGGGCAGTTGATCACCTGCCAACAAATAATTCATTAGGTTTATAACCAGAATTTCATTGAGGGAGATATAGATGGGTGAGGAAGTCAAAGAAAAAGGGAGGCGAAGAGAGAGGCTGAGAGAGCGGGCAAAGGAGACAGAGAAAATAAGGAAATAGAGAGAAAGGAGAGAGGTGTGGGGGTGGAAATAGAAGTACATTTTGGTTTGTGTTTAAACGTAAATGACATGATGTGATTTTATCTGTAGTGTTCCCAGGGGCGGATTAAGACTGCACGGGGCCCCTGGCTGCAATCAAACGGGGGCCCTATCCAGCCAGCGTCCCTTAAAATATGATTGCTAACAACTAACAGCTAATATAAGACTGTAACTAAATATTAATAATGAAAAAAGAAACGAACACGAAGAAATAACTGTTTAAAATGTTCGCCGGTGTGTTAAAAATTGAGTGTGAAAAAAACAACTTTTACATTCCTCCGCTGGAAATCGAACCCGACACCATTTGCTTCACAAGCCTATGCCCTTTCCACACGACCAGTGGAGCTTTTCTAACTGAGAAATTTTAAAAATATAAACTATATTTTATACTATATTCTCTAAGTGAGCCAAGTTTTATAGATTATTAAGACTGTCAGGTCTGAATCGCGCAGTGTTAAGAAGTCGTAAGAAATTTCCCGAATCGTGTTTTTTTTTAAGCCAAACTTTTTAAAATGGGAATTTAGGAATTTATAAGGATTTTGCCTAACATATGGGAATTTTTTAGATTGACAATTTAAAAGAAAATAATTACATTCTTGGATGAAAATAAAATAAAATAATTTGAAACATGCTCATTTTCAAATAGGAAATACTTTTTTGTGTTGGTGCGAGGCTCTTTGACGTCATATTTGTTTATTTTTAGCGTGTCTAGAATTTTTATTTCGGATCTAGTTTTTTTTTCCTGACGTTTTTGCTTGGTTTTTTCCCAACATTGTCACTGACAGTAGACTGCAGACAGTTTACAGTCATATTGTGTAAATGTATTACTATTAAATAATATAATTAATTAGTCTGAACCCGAATCATCATAAAATGTTTGTTACATATAATGGACCAATTAATTAATAATATGTAAACATATAACAATCTATGTAACAAACAAAATGCAAAAATATTTATTATTTTTTAATTTGGAAGTCAAAAGTCATTAAAATGAATGCGAAAGCATTTAATTGAAGTTGCCACTTTTCAGATTTTTCCCCAAATTTTTAATGCTTTTCGGAATTTTTAGCCGAATTTGGGAATTTTTTTACCCCTGGCTGGGAAAATCTGGCACTTAAGACTTCGCAACTCTGGAATCGCAATCAGTTTAATAGATAATGTTTATAAATTTATTTAATTTATTATATTTTCAAGGGTTCGTGCAAACATTTGTACACTTTTATTATAAAATATAAAGAGTTTCGGGGCCCCAAATCGTCGGGGGCCCGTGGCTTTAGCCCGCTCAGCCCCACCTTAATCCGCAATAGAGTGTTCCCAGTAAATGACATGACATGACATGAGGTGATTTTATCTGTAGTGTTCCCAGTAAATGACATGAGGTGATATTATCTGTAGTGTTCCCCAATATAGATCATAGAGGCACACGGCTAAGCTTTGACCCCATTCATAAAGGCCACCATCTTTTAAAAGCTGCAAATTTAAGTGTTAGACACTGACAACTGTATACAAATCCAAAAAACACTAAATTATTATAATAATTAAATGATAATTTATATAGCGCTGCATCCCAGCAAGGAGCCGGGCTCACAGCGCTTTACATCGAGATAACACTACAAATATTAATTAAATAAACATTCATATCATACTAACTACATAAATGACTATACGTTATACATCAGTTACCTTAATCAGAATCATTAAAAAAATTGTTGTTTCATTAATTTTCAAAATAAATTTTGAAAATATGTGTCTTAAGTGCAGTCTTGAAGGACTTAGCAGTTGAAATACTACGGATGCGTAATGGAAGAGAATTCCATTGTTTGGCTGCACAAAAAAAAAGACCTTTCGCCAAAGGCTATTATTGGACCACGGGGACAATTTAGACAATTGCAGCGGCCATAACAGGCACCGTACAAATCAGTTGTGTAAAAAAATGCATTGAGATGAAAAATTTGTAACATCTTTTGTCGTTGCTCTGGGTAATCGTATGACCAACAAGGTCAAGGTCAGGTTAAAACTCAGTGTAACTCCTACACCATCAGAACGCTCATAAGTTTAATATCGTCAACAATGTCCTTCCACACACAACAATCTTCTAACTCTTGACTATCGACTCCCAACCGTCCCTACGTCACGTTCATTGGATCACGTTATATCTTCTCCTGTTACGTCATAGTGTTCAATACAATGCGCACCGCACAACAGACGGGACAACCCCATTAACCTATAATATTTCTCTGACGTAGAAATATGCCCGTGCTTGCAGCACTTTAAGTCTATATTTGATGCACATAAAGCCTTTAAATCAGGGATCTCAAACACGCGGCCCGCGGGCCAATTGCAGCCCGCTGGATGATATTTTGTGGCCCTCCAATAGATATCCAAGCTCAGTGCAAGTGCGGCCCGACGTGAGATATCGAAGAAAATGTTTGAAAAGAATACAACATAAGACGTCATTATACAACTTGGCAAATACAAAGGAAATGATAGAGAGGGCCGGATCAGCAGTCTTAAAGCATGTCTAACAAGGCAGCAACATTTTTTCAAGAAGGCATGCAAAGATAGTGATTCAGCTGTCGAAGTCAGCTATGTAGTGAGTGAGATGATTGTTAAGGCGGGGAAGCCATTCACAGATGGCGATTTTAACTAAAACTGTCTGCTACATGTTGCAAGTATTGTCTGTCCAGAAAAGAAGGGTCAGTTTAGCAACATCAGTCTTTCAGCCAACACAGTGTCAGAGCGCACAATTGAGCTGTCAAGAAACATATACAATCAACTGCAAGAGAAGGCCAAACATTTCAAGGCATACTCAGTCGCTCTTGATGAGAGCACAGATATCACTGACACTGCACAAATGGTAATCTGTATCTGCGGTATTGATGAAGTTTTGGAAGTGATAGAGGAGTTGCTCACAGTGATGCCTATCCATGGTCAGACCACCGCTCGGACATATTCCGGCAGCTGTGTAATGCCATTGTTGATGCCGGTTTATCATGGCAGAAGTTTGCTGGAATAACAACCGACGGAGCACCTTCAATGACAGGGAGGAAAAATGGACTGGTTGCACTTGTTCAAAAATATTAGAAGAGGAGGTTGTGGAGGAGGCTATCGCTCTGCATTGTATTATCCATCAGCATCTCATGTGCAGCAAATGCCTCAAGTTTTACAACGTGATATCTGTCATTGTGCAATGCATCAACCGTATAAGATCCTGGGGCTTAAAGCACCGGCAATTTCGGGCTTTTTTTTGAGGAAATAGAGTCTGCATATAAAGATGTGCTCTACTTTACTGAGGTGCGTTGGCTCAGCAGGGGAACCTGCTTAAAGAGGCTTTTTGAGTTGAGAACAGAAGTGGAAAATTTCATGGAGAACGATGGGATGGCTGTTCCTGTGCTAAGTGATCCCAAAATGGCGCATGGGCTTAGCTTTTCTTCTTGACACCACACAGGAGCTGAATGTACTGAACAAGAAGCTACAAGAAACAGGAGCAGCTTGTCAGTGCAGACTATGAATATGTGAGAGCATTTTTCATAAAACTTATTTTATGGAAAGCCCAGATCTCTCAGAAAAACCTCTGCCATTTCCCAGCATGCAAGGCACTCGTGGATTTGGACATGCCATTGATGGTGAGGAATATATTGATGCCATTGAAACGCTACAGGAAGAATTTGATCACCGATTTGCAGACTGTAAGAATCACAGAGCCAGTTTTAAAATGTTTGCTAACCCCTTCTCTTTCTATTTCCAAGATGTCCTCCTGTGCTGCAGATGGAACTCATCGACTTTCAGTGCAACTCTCATCTGAAAGCTAAGTTTAGGGAGGTGAATGGAAAAGCAGAAAAGCTTGGACAATTTTGAGAGAATTGTCCCCATCCTTCCATGAACTTTCCAAAATGTTCAGCCGGATTATGTGCCTTTTTGGGAGCACATACATGTGTTAAGAGCTGTTCTCCACCACGAACTTCAATAAATCCAAGTACAGGTCTAAACTCATTGATGATCATCTTCAAGCTATACTGAGGGTCTCGACTGCTTCCTCCCTCAAGCCAAATGTGCTTCAGATGTTTAAGGGGAAACGCAACCAGGTCTCTTCTAGCAAGGAGCAATAGGCATAGCAAAGGCAGCAAGAGTGCTGCCAGTTAAGCCAATATTTGAATCTTTAATAAATAATAATGAGAATAATAATAAATAAAGATGGGGGAGACTTAACAGTTGTATTTTTATATTATTATTTTTTGTAATGCGGCCCAGCATCATCCAGAATCTGACTCATGTGCCCCCCCCCCCCCGGCAAAATGAGTTTGAGACCCCTGCTCTAAATTGAAGAATAGACGTTTTCTCTATATCCATGTTGATGTTCACATTGAAAAAATGCAAATAAAATGAACTTTGAAAATCAGTTGAATGAGAATGCTACCACTCTATATCAAAATATAAAGAATCGGCTATAATGGACCGTTCCCGCCTATCTCTCCATCTAATGGGGGCCACTAAAGTAGAAAATGGAAGAATCCCTAAAATAAAAAGTAAGAAAGAAAACTAAAACTAAAACCAAGAATACACAACAGAGTGTTTTACATGCAGCACATCGAGAAAGTTTTAGTACGATTCTTAATTCCTTAAAAATTCTTATCTTGAGGAGATGCATAAATGCCATTCAATTGTTCCCTTAGCCATTCAATTGTTGACCTGGCCATTCAATTTTTCACAGGTGAACGAATTCAAGATGTCGGCCTATCAGGGATTTAGAGACATCAAATGGTTCTAAAAATTTAGAGTTGAACCAAACATCGTTTTGTTTTTACCTAGAAGCGCTAGGAGGATGAGACCCCAGATTGTAGGTTTAGAGCAGTTGCTGTAAGTTTAGAGAGTAGTTACTGTAGGTTTAGAGAGCAGTTGCTGTAAGTTTAGAGAGTAGTTACTGTAGGTTTAGAGAGCAGTTGCTATAAGTTTAGAGAGTAGTTACTGTAGGTTTACAGACTAGTTACTGTAGGTTTAGAGACTAGTTACTGTAGGTTTAGAGAGCAGTTGCTGTAAGTTTAGAGAGCAGTTACTGTAAGTTTAGAGAGCAGTTACTGTAAGTTTAGAGAGAGTTACTGTAAGTTTAGAGAGCAGTTACTGAAGGTTTAGAGAGTAGTTACAGTAAGTTTAGAGAGCAGTTACTGTAAGTTTAGAGAGAAGTTACTGTAAGTTTAGAGAGAAGTTACTGTAAGTTTAGAGAGCAGTTACTGTAAGTTTAGAGTGTATTTGCCGTCAGTTTAGAGAGTAGTTACTGTAAGTTTAGAGAGTAGTTACTGTATGTTTAGAGAGTAGTTACTGTAGGTTTAGAGAGCAGTTACTGTAAGTTTAGATAGTAGCTACTGTAAGTTTAGAGAGTAGTTACTGTAGGTTTAGAGAGAAGTTACTGTAAGTTTAGAGAGAATTTACTGTAGATTTAGAGAGTAGTTACTGGAGGTTTAGAGAGTAGTTACTGTAGGTTTAGAGAGGAGTTACTATAAGTTTAGAGAGTAGTTACTGTAAGTTTAGAGAGTAGTTACTGTAAGTTTAGAGAGTAGTTACAGTTAATGTAAGTTTAGAGAGTAGTTACTGTAGGTTTAGAGAGTAGTTACTGTAGGTTTAGAGAGCAGTTACTGTAGGTTTAGAGAGAAGTTACTGTAAGTTTAGAGTGTAGTTACTGTAAGTTTAGAGTGTAGTTACTGTAAGTTTAGAGAGTAGTTACTGTAAGTTTAGAGAGTAGTTACTGTAAGTTTAGAGACTAGTTACTGTAAGTTTAGAGAGTAGTTACTGTAGGTTTAGAGAGTAGTTACTGTAGGTTTAGAGAACAGTTACTGTAGGTTTAGAGACTAGTTACTGTAGGTTTAGAGAGTAGTTACTGTAGGTTTAGGGAGTAGTTACTGTAGGTTTAGAGACTAGTTACTGTAGATTTAGAGAATAGTTACTGTAAGTTTAGAGAGTAGTTACTGTAAGTTGAGAGAGAAGTTACTGTATGTTTAGAGAGTAGTTACTGTAAGTTTAGAGAGAAGTTACTGTAAGTTTAGAGAGTAGTTACTGTAAGTTTAGAGAGAAGTTACTGTAAGTTTAGAGAGTAGTTATTGTAAGTTTAGAGAGAAGTTACTGTAAGTTTAGAGAGTAATTACTGTAAGTTTAGAGAGTAGTTACTGTAAGTTTAGAGAGAAGTTACTATAAGTTTAGAGAGTAGTTACTGTAAGTTTAGAGAGAAGTTTCTGTAAGTTTAGAGAGTAGTTACTGTAAGTTTAGAGAGTAGTTACTTTAAGTTTAGAGAGTAGTTGCTGAAAGTTTAGAGAGTAGTTGCTGAAAGTTTAGAGAGTAGTTACTGTAAGTTTAGAGAGTAGTTACAGTAAGTTTAGAGAGTAGTTACTGTAGGTTTAGAGAGTAGTTACTGTAGGTTTAGAGAGTAGTTACTGTAGGTTTAGAGAACAGTTACTGTAGGTTTAGAGAGAAGTTACTGTAAGTTTAGAGTGTAGTTACTGTAAGTTTAGAGAGTAGTTACTGTAAGTTTATAGAGTAGTTACTGTAAGTTTAGAGAGTAGTTACTGTAAGTTTAGAGACTAGTTACTGTAGGTTTAGAGAGTAGTTACTGTAGGTTTAGAGAGCAGTTACTGTAGGTTTAGAGAGTAGTTACTGTAGGTTTAGAGAGTAGTTACTGTAAGTTTAGAGAGTAGTTACTGTAAGTTTAGAGACTAGTTACTGTAGGTTTAGAGAGTAGTTACTGTAGGTTTAGAGAGCAGTTACTGTAGGTTTAGAGACTAGTTACTGTAGGTTTAGAGAGTAGTTACTGTAGGTTTAGAGAGTAGTTACTGTAGGTTTAGAGAGCAGTTACTGTTGATTTAGAGAGAAGTTACTGTATGTTTAGAGATTAGTTACTGTAAGTTTAGAGAGAAGTTACTGTAAGTTTAGAGAGTAGTTACTGTAAGTTTAGAGACAAGTTACTGTAAGTTTAGAGGGTAGTTACTGTAAGTTTAGAGAGAAGTTACTGTAAGTTTAGAGAGTAATTACTGTAAGTTTAGAGAGTGGTTACTGTAAGTTTAGAGAGAAGTTACTGTAAGTTTAGAGAGTAGTTACTGTAAGTTTAGAGAGAAGTTACTGTTAGTTTAGAGAGTAGTTACTGTAAGTTTAGAGAGTAGTTACTTTAAGTTTAGAGAGTAGTTGCTGAAAGTTTAGAGAGTAGTTAATTTAAGTTTAGAGAGCAGTTACTGTAGGTTTAGAGAGTAGTTACTGTAGGTTTAAAGAGTAGTTACTGTAGGTTTAGAGAGTAGTTACTGTAGGTTTAGAGAGTAGTTACTGTAGGTTTTATGAGCGCGCCCCAGTCCCGATGCAGACAATTTGAGAACCATAATCTATGTCAAGTTTTCCGACGCCACAGATTCACAGGTTAAAATTATCTTATCAGATTGTACAACTTCAAAGGTGTCCAAGTTATGTGGGCTAACTGTAAGAACACAATTTGGAAACAAAAAACTTGACTGAAACTTTAGTAGTAGCAGTGGTTGTAAAAATCGATTGCCGCAGTAGTTGTGGTTTATAGGACCTCACAGACATCAAAGCTGACAGCTGTTGTTGGTAAAACAAATAGCTGGAGGCAAAACTTGATGGATATCTCAGGTTGACGTAAACGTGAAGGTTTTGATGGTTATCTCAGGTTGACGTAAGCGTGAAGGTTTTGATGGTTATCTCAGGTTGACGTAAAAGTGATGGTTTTGATGGTTAAAGTCGTTAGGTTAGGGGTTGTCCATAAATGACGTCACGCAATTTTCGACGATTATTACCCCCCTCCGCTTCCCTTGTCCCAATTCGTCATAAAAACTTACCCCACCTCAAGTATGACGTCATAAAGCCTTGACAGCCCCCCCTTAAACCCACCCCGCCCCCATTTTTTGTGTTGTTGTTGTTTTTTTTCTTGTTGTTGTTGATGTGAAGACACATTTCTGTAACTCCCCCCCCCTTTCCCCATCGTTACACATCGTCAAAAATGAGTGACCCCCTCTACCTCAGGCGCGTGACGTCATTTATGGATGGCCCCTACATGGCATTCAAGTAATGCTAGTCTTACAGTGTTCAAAACCAATGACCAAATGCGCTTGACTTTCTACAGATAAGCGACAGTCCTGTTCATCAGTGGCGGATTTAGCTATAGGGCAGGGGGGGCGGGTTGCCCCCCCCACGCCCCAGTTGGGTCTAAAATGGCGCCCCCCTGAGACGCCCTCATAAACACTAAAAAGGTGTAACTAGAGCAGAAAAAAGATTGCTAAACACGAAACTTTTAATCAACACTAAACTGCAATACGACAATATTGGCTTACTAAATATCATATTTCAAAACTATAATATATTGTTTGGTCAGTCAGGAGCATCGCTAAGTGGAAAAGAATAGAGAAGA
>MUZC01000318.1:178136-195890 GCA_002072015.1 Radix auricularia | reverse complement strand
AAAAGTTAAAGCAACGCAAATTGCAGAAAATAAAAGTATGATAGGCGAACTTAGCAAAGAATGATGAAAGGGCTAATGATCCAACTAGCAGTTTAAAATCTGAAATGTACTTCACTATCTTGGATACACTTCTAAAATGAATAGATGATCGTTATAATGACTTTAGGGGCACATCTATTTATTTCTATTGTATTGATCCATCACAAATGTTTAAGAAAATAAAGATCCTCTTCGAAGTTTATGCGCAAAATTTACAAACACATTAACCTTGAAGAAGCAATCATTGAATATTATACCTTCAAAGATTTGTATGCATCACAAAGTCCAACTAGTGAGCTAAAACTTAAAGAGTTTCGACCATTCTTGACTGAAAAATAAATGGCATCAGGTCTCCCCAATTTGTCAATACTCTATAAAAATTTACTTGAATCTTCCTGTTAGCAATGATTGAAAATCATCAAAAATTATTTGCGCTCAACAATGACAAACGAATGTCTGTCTGGATTGGCATTAATTTCAAATGAACGTGATCTAGGTGAGAACGTTGACTTTGAATCAACGATAAACCATTTCGCTTCACGTAGAAAGGAATTTAAATAAGGCTCAGGGCTATATATAAATTCGCATATACCAAGTTTCTTTCTTAGATCAATAAATATACTATTGAAATAAATATACGTAACTATTTTGAAAACATTTCTGTTTATATTGTTTCTTCTGTTTGATTTGTTTGTTAATTTGGAAAATTTACTAAATTAGTAGGCTAATAATTAGTATTGAAAACGGCTGCGGAAATTAACGATTAATTTCTCGACTAATCCTTAAAAAGTTTAAGGATTAAATTATTTTTAACTATTAATCGACCCATTCTTCTTTTACAAATATTGGAGGTCAAAAAGTAAAAACAAAAATTAAAATAGCAGCTGATAAATAATCAATTTCCTGAAGATTACACGAACATTTTGGTTCTAAATTATTGACTGACGGGCATATTTAAAATGTTGATAAAGTTCGCCTACTTATCAAATCAAATGAAAAACATATTAAGCTAATGGTAGCAATGGAGTTTGACTCTGAGACAGAAATGAGAACAGCTCTTCTGGTGAATTACTGCGTTACAAAATGGAGATGAAAGTTTTGGAATCCATTAATCCTGTACAATGGTGGAAAGTTAATGAACACCGATATCAGATACTGTCATTCCTTGCCAAGACCATTTTGAGCATACCAGTTTGAGTTTCCTCAGTTCCATGTGAATGATTGTTCAGCTCGGCTGGTTATATTGTCAATTAGACCCGCTCATTACTTGAACCAATTAATGTCGACACACTTTTTGCGCAATTTGTGAAAAGTTGATATATAAAGGAGACATGCCAGTGTTATTTAGATTTTCAACAAGAACGTGAAATGATTGTTACTTATGACATCATAAATTAAAATTTTTGGCTTTAATCGAAATTAACGATTAATTAATCGTTAATTTTCAAAAGTTAACAAATTTAAATTAATAGTTAACAGCCCTAGTATTTACCCAATGCTCTGATATTAATAAAATTTTGTGGCGCCCCCTTGAAATTCTCCTGGCCCCCCACGCACGCAAAGCTAAATCCGCCACTGCTGTTCATGCCATCAACACAGCTGATAGCAGAGGACGTGTACCAATAAACAGGGTGATACATGGTCAAGCCTTACAAGGAACGATTCAAATACAACCGGCGCGTAAAGATGCAGTACGAGATGTAGTCAGAAATATACACATACAAATCTTTATAGAATCACACAACTTTCACTTCTGTACTGAAGGAACGTCTGTAACATATAAGATAAGATATAAAACGCACAAACTTACGCATGAACTATAACACGCACTGTTAAGATATTTGTAGGAACGTAAACAGATTTGGAGCACATGCCCAGAGGACATCAGGTATTGTTTAATATCTATGGGTATATAATTGACGATGTTATTGCTGTTTAAATCCGCCATAAAATAAACCCACCACTACCCCTATAAATGATGAGCACATGTGTACGTCTGAATTTGTTCGGAATGTTAAATATCCAGATACAGAACAAGTGTTAAAAGTTCACTCTCATCACGTCCACACTAGCCGCACAACCTGTCACAAAGACTACAAAATAAAAACAAGAGTTTTAAGCGTGCCATTACCATTTGCTCTAAGTGGAAACCCAAGCGAATCGGTATAGGTAAGTGGTTCTCAATTATTTTCTGTCACCCCCCCCCCACTTCAGGAAGAAGCATCACTTCGCGTCCCTGCGTGACTTTAAATAGTATCATTTGTCTTTAATATTGTTTTAAGTACACTTTTGCCAAGATCAAACGAGCCCCCTTTAAAGAAGCCTCGCGCCCCCACCCTCTGGGGCGCGCCCCACTATTTGAGAAGCACTGGTATAGAAGAATAAGTGGTAGACGGTTATCCTGCAGATCAGAAGCGCGGGTGTATTTTTAAATGTTTTTAATTCTCTCTAGCAGGCTATTTGAATCGTTAAACTTGTTTGTTTTGTTTTTAGTTTAGCTTGCTACTGGACTAACCAGTTACAGCGTGTGATGTGGCTAGATGTCTGTTAGACCCAGGAGCGGCGTTTGAGGGTGGCAACTGGGGCGACTGCCCCAGGCCCCGCGCTTAGGTAGGCCCCGCGTTTCGGTCCTGAACATGTCTCGTCCTGGTTAATAGCCTATACATGTAGACCCAAAGAGTGGATGGTAGAACGTATGCTGGAAACGATTGTAAAAAAACGAAAGAGGCACTCTTGTAATCCTTTTTGAAGGTCAAATTCCGTAGCGTAGCTCTAGACGTCTTTGAAAGCATTACACCGTTAGCGGAAAATAGGTCAGATGTACCATTCAGCCAATCCCCTTTATTTGTGTACACGTCATTCACAATAGATTTACTAAAATAGTTATTTTTTAGAAAACTGTGTCATCGGGATGGCGGTATTAAAATTACACAATAATCAAGATATTTCATATTTTTAAATACCATAGCATACTGGTGCTTAGCGATCTTTACTAGTATCCTGGCCCCGCGGGTCATTGCTGGCACTAGGCCCCGCGCATACCTAACGCCGCCACTGGTTAGACCCATACCTTGTCTCATATCTCTGTTAGATCCATGCCTTGTCTCATACCTCTGTTAGACCCATGCCTTGTCTCATACCTCTGTTAGACCCGTACCTGCATTGTTTCTCTGTTGTTTCTTTGCTCCTATTGTATCTCTACTGTTCCCGTATTGTTCTCTACTGTTTCTATGCCTGTATTATATCTCTGTTGTCTCTAAGCCTGTATTATATCTCTGTTGTCTCTAAGCCTGTATTATATCTCTGTTGTCTCTAAGCCTGTATTATATCTCTGTTGACTCTAAGCCTGTAATATGTGATTGCCAGCTTTCTGTCTCACAAGACGATGGTGTATCACCGTTGGTCTGAGTTGCATTTCCTCGCGCAGTCCTATCATTGAGTGACAGTCGTTACCACAGCTTTTGCACACGAATTCTGTACTTCCAAAAAGTTGGCCTTTCTCCTAGATCTTCTGTCTGTAGCCTCCTCCATTCTTCGCTCCTTGCTGCCTGTATTATATCTCTGTTGTCTCTAAGCCTGTATTATATCTCTATTCTGTCTATGCCTGTATTATATTTATGTTGGTTTTATGTCTATATTATCTTTTTTTGGTACTATGTCTATAAAATATCTCTGTTGGTCCTATATCTGTATTGAATCTATTGCTATATTATGTATGTATTTGAGCAATTCATCATGTATTTCTTCGATATTTGCCTTGGTAACGAATACAAAGTCAATCTTTTTATGTGTAACAAAACGTATAACATCGTTCTTTAGAGATTCACCATCATGTAATACAGATCATATCTCTATCATGTAATACAGAAACTATCACCATCATGTAATACAGAAACTATCACCACCATGTAATACAGAAACTATCTCCATCATGTGATACAGAAACTATCTCCATCATGTGATACAGAAACTATCTCCATCATGTGATACAGAAACTATCTCCATCATGTAATACAGAAACTATCACCATCATGTAATACAGAAACTATCACCACCATGTAATACAGAAACTATCTCCACCATGTAATACAGAAACTATCTCCATCATGTGATACAGAAACTATCACCATCATGTAATACAGAAACTATCACCACCATGTAATACAGAAACTATCACCATCATGTAATACAGAAACTATCTCCACCATGTAATACAGAAACTATCACCATCATGTAATACAGAAACTATCACCATCATGTAATACAGAAACTATCTCCATCATGTGATACAGAAACTATCTCCATCATGTGATACAGAAACTATCACCATCATGTGATACAGAAACTATCACCACCATGTAATACATAAACTATCTCCATCATGTAATACAGAAACTATCTCCATCATGTGATACAGAAACTATCACAATCATGTGATACAGAAACTATCTCCATCATGTGATACAGAAACTATCTCCATCATGTAATACAGAAACTATCACCATCATGTAATACAGAAACTATCTCCATCATGTGATACAGAAACTATCTCCATCATGTGATACAGAAACTATCACCATCATGTGATACAGAAACTATCACCACCATGTAATACATAAACTATCTCCATCATGTAATACAGAAACTATCTCCCCTAGATGAGTGATTGGCATTACGTGGTTAGATATAATGAACTATTGGCCTCTTACCTGTGGCTCTCATGCAGTTAAATATAAGCTTCCTCTTTTAAACAAAAATCTTGATAATCACATTGTAATGAATCAACAGTAACATGTCTGAAAGTGAAAGTGAATAAATCCTTGTACTCTTTAGAGGCAGACAGAACGGCTCATCAATTTGAATCTATGACCTAAATCACAAAAGTTTTCAGCAAGGCCGGCTACTCACCAGTTTACATCAATTGTCTAAAATATCAAAGAGAAATGCTTTACTAACTTTCAAGTAAACAATTAGAAACAATGGTAGAAATACGATCTTCCAATTAATAAGCCTCACTTGTTTACGATTCACTGAATTATTGATCAAACACCCACCCTACCGTGTGACCGTGTGTGACACCGTCAAGTGCACACCGGGAGATTTATCTGTTTGAATGTTGTCCCTGAAGATGTTATCTGGCTCAGTGTGTTATACGTGCAGAGAGAGATAGAGAGAGAGAGGGGGGGAAGAGAGAGTCAATCAGGTTGTGACACAGACGATGTTTCTAGTTACACTCAGATTTAAAAAAAAAAAATTCGACAGTTCGGGACGCATCTTGTTGATTATTGAACACCATTGCTGTGCAGAGATTGGTTAGTGAACACCATTGCTGTGCAGAGATTGGTTAGTGAACACCATTGCAGTGCAGAGATTGGTTAGTGAACACCATTGCAGTGCAGAGATTGATTAGTGAACACCATTGCTGTGCAGAGATTGATTAGTGAACACCATTGCTGTGCAGAGATTGGTTAGTGAACACCATTGATGTGCAGAGATTGGTTAGTGAACACCATTGCTGTGCAGAGATTGGTTAGTGAACACCATTGCTGTGCAGAGATTGGTTAGTGAACACCATTGCTGTGCAGAACACCATTGCTGTGCAGAGATTGGTTAGTGAACACCATTGCAGTGCAGAGATTGGTTAGTGAACACCATTGCATTGCAGAGATTGGTTAGTGAACACCATTGCTGTGCAGAGATTAGTTAGTGTACACCATTGCTGTGCAGAGATTGGTTAGTGTACACCATTGCTGTGCATAGATTGGTTAGTGAACACCATTGCTGTGAAGAGATGAAAATGGACGTTATCGGACTACACGACAGATTGGCTTATATTTAAACTTAATCACATCTTGATTTGGTTTTTGAAGACTTCGGAAACATTTTTACATGTTAAATAGTCTTCAAGTTTTAATTAAGCAGTGCACGACCTTAAGAAATCGAGGGGTCGAGTGGCAGCGCGCTCGACTAGCGTACCGATGGTCATGGGTTCGAATCCATGCGGAGGCAAAGATTTGTTCCCGGGGCCTAGGGCGTCCCTGATTCCACACAGCTCCATTAGTTAGGCGGCTGGGTAATGCGTGGAACCATCATAGCCGTGGCCTGTGAACGCTGCATCACTTGCCAACTGATCATCCTTCATGGTCTGTGGACGCAATTATCTTCTGCATAGAAGGAGCGTCTGTAAAAATCAGATAAGATGTTAAGGTAACTTATGTGCCTATAGTGGTTTTCATGCGGTCAGGGTAATCCATTCGGATGACTCGAAACTGTTTTTTCTTAAACAAGTTTTTCTTAACTTAATTCTGTTCCTGTCTGTCCACGAAATTAAACCTTTGTGATGGTCCTAGAGATCTCAAAATTTTACCTCAGATAAATCTTGGATGAATTGTTTCAACTTTTCAGATCGATCGAATGCACCGTAATTAAATCAATCCATTTTTTAAAGTTTATCTCTATATAGCATTTGTATCCGTCTGCTATTGTTGACGTTTACGTGCCTCTTGAGTTCACCCCGTGACCACATTCCCGTGGTATTAAAACGTTGGGCGGGCGCTTATGAGCTGTTTAATATAAAAATAAATTGAGGTAAAAAAATATATTATTTTTTAAATACATTCTTATAAGTGGACTTAAAAGAAGAAAATAAAATACAACTTATAAGTTCAAGTACTTTGATTTAATTTGACTAAAAACGTGGGGGGGGGGGGAGTGCTTCAAAATCCAAATCTAACACAACACAAAATTAGGTGTTTGGTATAAAAGTTAAAGATTTAAAATTTAGCAGGCAAAAGAGAGATCTATAAATGAGAGAACGAGTGAACTGCGTATGTAAAACCTCATAAACGCCCGCCCCAGTATTAATGCCTATCATTTGAAATGTATGTCTCATTCAGCTTCTATGTTAAAAATAGTTAAACGTATTTGTTTATTTAACAATCATAATACAATTCATTATAAATATATTTAATCTGATTCCCAACCACCCTCTCAATATGCAAGTATAAAATGCTACGGAGACCGGTGTTAAATTAAGTTTTCGTACATTTTTATTATGTAAACGAAACCCTTGCACACACGTGTGTTTGACGTATATCTAGTAGAATTAGCAACACGCAGCTGTTGTTACGTTTGAATTCATTCAACTCTCCGTAATGTACCAGTGGCGGAGCGAGGGATGGAAGAGGGTGAAATGGACCGGTGTAACGGGCAGGTGTAACAGGCCGGTGTAACAGGGCGGATTAAACCCCTGACCAGAATATACCCGGTGTAACAGGCCAGATTAAACCCCTGAGTAGATTATACCAGGTGTAACAGGCCAGATTAAACCCCTGACTAGATTATACCAGGTGTAACAGGCCGGATTAAACCCCTGACCAGAATATACCCGGTGTAACAGGCCGGATTAAACCCCTGACCAGAATATACCCGGTGTAACACGCCGGATTAAACCCCTGACCAGAATATACCCGGTGTAACACGCCGGATTAAACCCCTGACCAGAATATACCCGGTGTAACAGGCCAGATTAAACCCCTGACCAGATTATACCCGGTGTAACAGGCCGGATTAAACCCTTGACCAGAATATACCCGGGTATAATCTGGCCTAGGCTAGAATATACCCCGGGGGTTAAACTGGTCAAGACCAAAATATACACCTCCAAGCCAGAATATACCCTTTGACAACATGAGGATAGATAGTAAAAAATGGATGAATGACTTTTTAGGCATTCTATTGGTGTTTTAGCTTTGTCAGAGATGTTTAACTCATTTCTTAAGTAGGAAAGATGTTTTATTTACAATAAGATAATAATGTTAAAATAAGTATTTTGTTACGATGTCTGATAGGGTGGTCACTTTTAATCTAAAGTTACAGTCTATATAGATGGAATCAGCTTTGTTGTTTTTTTTTGTTGTTTTTTTTAATCATTCAAGCAATACAAAAATTGACTATTAAAAAAACAAACAATTTAAGCAAGATATGGACTAAAGTTTTAGCTTTTCAAACGCTTGCGAACATTTATTTCGTGGACCTCGCTTGTTAATCAAATCAATATGTTTAATTATTTTGAGTATGTTAATAAATATATTTTTAAAAAATTGAATTAAATTACGCATCAATGTTTTGTTTGTTTGATTTTTTGCTCTCATACATTTTAAATTTTACTGGCAATAACGGTTTAGGCCTATCTTCATTTTGTTTTTGAAATAATAAACATAGCATGGCGCTCCCCCCTGCCCTTTAAAAAAACTATCTAAATATACGCTGATCTGCAAAATACAAGAATGGGATAAGACTAAAAGTGTGGGAAACATCGTTTGACTTCCCCAAAGTTGCTTGTCGTATTTCCGAACCTTTATCGGTTTGCCTTAGAGGTGTTCTGTTTTAACTGCATTCAAGAGAATCTCTGACCTCGTGGCGCCCTATTATTTTATTTTAAACCAATCTTTATTAAGAAAGGTTTAAATATAAATGAGTAGCATAAGGTTGCGAATGGTGGCAACCTTGTTGGATTAGGCCAATCTTTACATAGTCAACGAATCGGATTTCGCGACTTTAATGACCAAAAAAATGTACTATTAAAATCGCGAAATCCGATTCGTGACCAAAAACGTGCTACTATAAAATAATCTCCAAAACGACCAGAGCGCAAGCTTTGTCAACCATGGAAGAAAAACTGTCTGGTAAACTTTTA
This sequence comes from Radix auricularia, assembly GCA_002072015.1. Lineage (NCBI taxonomy): Eukaryota > Metazoa > Mollusca > Gastropoda > Lymnaeidae > Radix > Radix auricularia. Next base: position 187,153 of record MUZC01000318.1, on the reverse strand, counting down.
CATTTCTACCCTACAGTGAAAGATGCCTAAGATGGCTAGGACATGTGAAAAGAAGGAAGGGAGCCTGGTCACATTCCCAAGGACCTCCTATATGGAGAACTGGTAGCGATTTAAAAATGTCTGCCTGAGGGACTTGAAAGCAGGCAGAATATGAATGAGTGACTGGGAGTGTGAATCAGAAGACTGCTATACAAGGCGCACAGTTGTCAAAGAGAACTTAAAAGTAGCCAAAGAGCGTAGGGTGGACGAAGCTATAGACAGAAGAGTTGGGAGAAAGGTCAAATTATTGGGAAGCACATAACTTGTTTGCACCATCGTGTCGCTAGACGGAAGGATGCTGATGACGATGATATCAAGAATCATCGCCGCATTCATCGCATGGGCTCGAAGATGGAATCCTGGTGGGTTGGTCCCTACCTCGTGGTAGAATCATTAAAAAGGGAAGAGTTAAGCTAAAGAATATATCGGCTGACAAAATACACAGAAACACCTACAATTTCAGAAACTTTTAGAGCACCGGTGAAGAAACTGACATAATAGTGATACAACCAGTCTCAAAACCAATACAGATTAGGACTTTAAACCCACACAAATCTCAAGAGAAAAGCGTCATAGCACAACTCTTGGCCTTACTTTTGACAAGTTCGAATATTATGGCCGTACTCGAGATCTTGACCAACTGAGACTTGTATATTAAAGGATAAAAAGGGGGGGGGGGTTACTTCAGGGCCATAAGCTACATTCTGACAGGAAGAGAGGACAACCACATCCTCCTCAGAGATAAAGTAATTCAATACATGAACACTAGAATTACATAATAACTACATGACTTATTGAATCAAAATATGGAATGGGTTGCCTGAGGAAACTAGGAAAACCAACAAGACTAGACATAAGCAATCATAAGCGTAGGACGCTGTGTAGAAGGAGTGTCTTTAAATGTTAAGATATGATACAGGTAAGGAGTCCTAAGTCTTCGCACGCGTTTAAAAAACAACAAACATAACGACTCTTAAATTATTGTTTTAAAATAATCCTGTAGTGCTTGATTAAGTTAATGTTAAATATTTTTTTTTAAAAAAGAAAAACGTTGATTACAATACATTTGCATAGACTGTTAATTTTGATCTTGAATCATCGAAATTATGTAATATTTCATATTTTAAAAACGAGCCGACATCATTCTTTTCAAATAAAATGTAATGCTCCTTTCATTCATCGTAAAATTATTGTATAATTATTATTTCATTTTAATTCAAACAATCTTTCTTCTCAAGAAAAGAGTTTAATTGGTCTGAAAGAGCTAAAACATGAAGAGAAAGTCTACAAATTTGATTCATCAATTTTTTTACTATATATCCTCATTTTGTCAAAGGGGTATATTCTGGCCAAAGGGGTATATTCTGGCCTAGGCCACTGAACTGAAAAACTTGGTCTGAGAACGTGACGATCTGCTGGTCATTTAAAAATATTCTTCACATTTTAGCCACTCCTGACGGAGAAACGAAAAATTACATCCGTTTTAGCACGTTCAGAGACTTAAGCGATGTAACTAAATGGCCAGAATTTATAGATGAAAATTGCGAATATCATTGCAGCGAGATTGGGAAAGTCTCCAACATATTATCATTAACTTCTTAAAGTCTCCAGCATATTATCATTAACTTCTTAAAGTCTCCAGCATATTATCATTAACTTCTTAAAGTCTCCAATATATTATCATTAACTTCTCAAAGTCTCCAATATATTATCATTAACTTCTTGTAGCCGAGTGGTTGTCCATAGTTAAATTGTTAAGAATTGAATCTGTCTTAGGTGTAATTTCAGCACGCACTAACTTGACAGTTTCTTGAATTATGAAATAGATAATACACAGGCAGCGAGGACTATAGTTGTAGACGATCTTTATTTGGATAATCACACAGTTACTACTAAATGGATAAGTAAATGAACACTACAAAAAGCACAGTGTACAGTTGTGATACAAAACCTACACCCCACTATGTTCTATCCTGCCCAGTCACTGGGTGACTCTCTTCTAACCAAGCGCTGGGGACCCTCTCCTAAAACGGCTCTGGGGACACTCTTCCTGTCTCCTACAGTCCTCCCCTTATATTGGTGGCCGGAGGAATGTGGGTGACATTCGAGATGATCCTACGACTCAAGTCATAAAAACTTATTGCATTCATATTTTTCCCTGGACATACTAAAATACTGCGGGCGTGTCCCAGGTCTCTTGTCAAGTCTGGCTGCACTTAAACTGCCACCCATTGACCACTGCCCAACGACTGCGCCGTACACTGGCCACAATAGCTGGTACTAAAAACTGAGCTTCGGTTCAGCTCTAGGGCAAAAGGCCATTATCGCATTCCAATGCTCTAGCCTCCACTGGGCCAGGTGAGGGGATGTGATGTGGTATGACAGGATGGGGGTATGCGAAGGGATGGGGGTTATGGGGGGAGACGGGGTAGTGTCCTTTTTGTGTGGACATGGTCACATTCTTAAAGTCTCCAACATATTATCATTAACTTCTTAAAGTCTCCAACATATTATCATTAACTTCTCAAAGTCTCCAATATATTATCATTAACTTCTTAAAATCAGACACAGACCCGACACCAAAGTAGAGATGAGATTGGTAACGCAAGAATGATTTAAACGTATATAACTAATGGGAAAAAGAGTACTTTAATGATTTTTTCTCTTTCTAATACGTAATTATTTTGATTTGAATGCCTTTTGCTTAGTAGCATAAACTCAAAGAATGAACCGAATTGCTTCATCGAATAGATTTAATAACTGACAAAAAGAAAATCCATTGGTCGTCACTCACGAATCAAGTGCTCTAAGTTTTTGCAGGAAGAAATCAGAAAACGGTCTTAAACAAGATTAGACTATTAAAAAGGACAAAACTAAGTTGCAATATTAAAATTAAAACAACAACAAAGTAGCAAGAATTTCTTTTTAGAATTTTTTGACATTATGAAATCCTGAAACGCTTTGAAAAATACAATTAGGCTTTTTGCGGTCATATAGATAGAGGACAGAACTAGAGCAAGTATAGTCTGATTATAGTCAAGTATAGTCTGATCAGGGGCGGATTAAGACTGCACGGGGCCCCGGGCTTCAATGAAATGGGAGCCCTATCCATCCAGCGTCACTTAAAATAAAATGATTGTTAAAAGCTAATATAGGACTGTAACTAAATATTAATAATGAAAAAAAAAACGAACAAGAGTAAATAACTGTTTGAAGTGTCTGCGGTATGTTATAATTGAGTGTGAAAAAAAAAATAAATATTTTCCCCGCTGGGAATCGAATCCCCACACTGGTTGCATCACGCGCCTGTACTCTCTCCACACGGCCAGCAGAGCATTCCTAAATGATAAATTTTTAAAATATAAACTATACTTTACACTATGTTCTCTAAGTGAGCCAATTAAATAACGCTTTATCGATTATTAACACTATCAGGTCTGGATCGCGATCAGTTGTATAGTTAATATTTATAAATTTATTTAATTTTTTTATATTTGCAAGGGTTCGTGCAAACATTAGTACACTTTTCTTATAAATATAAAAAGTTTGGGGGCCCTTAAACCATCGGGGCCCCTGGCTTTAGCCCGCTCATCCCCCCCTTAATCCGCCATAGAGTCTGATTATAGTCAAATATAGTCTGATTATAGTCAAGCATAGTATAATTATAGTCAAGTATAGTCTGATTATAGTCAAGTATAGTCAATATCCTGGTGATGATTCATTTGCTTGCAAATTACCATTGAAAATCAGAAAGAAGACGTTGCAGAATATTTTAAATATTTTACTGAAACAAAAAATGAATTTACTTACGACATTCCTGAAATGATTTTAAGTAATCTTGAAGCTGATGCATTAATATAATGTAGTGCAGGAGTCCAATGCTTGTTGATACTGCTATTAATATAATGTAGTGCAGGAGTCCAATGCTTGTTGAGACTGCTATTAATATAATGTAGTACAGGAGTCCAATGCTTGTTGAGACTGCTATTAATATAATGTAGTACAGGAGTCCAATGCTTGTTGAGACTGATATTAATATAATGTAGTACAGGAGTCCAATGCTTGTTGAGACTGCTATTAATATAATGTAGTACAGGAGTCCAATGCTTGTTGAGACTGCTATTAATATAATGTAGTGCAGGAGTCCAATGCTTGTTGAGACTGCTATATTAATTGGTGAGCGTTGATGGGTTTAACAATGACTCAAAGATATACATCTAAATTTCAAATTAGCAGCATTGTACAATGCTCAAAAAGTTCATTGAACCTGATTTTATTTATAAGCTGCTACAATTGAAACTCACTCATCAAATTTTGTTGAAAAAATAAAACAAAACAAAACAAAAACATCAACAAACAAAAAAAAAAAAAAACACAAACATAATAATGATTTCTTTTTCATGTCCACACATTGGTGGGAAGTTCTAATTGCTGTTACAGGCAAGGCACTAAACAGAATTTGAAATACAAAATAGTGAATATACCATGGAGCTATTTCCAGGTTCATTTAGAAGTGTTAGAAAAACTGTCAGAGGCAGACGAAGAGCACGAGCAGACAGGAAATCTGCTAGTCACAAGTGAAATATTTTTATTTTCTTTTTTTTTTTTAAGACATCGCAAAACATATTTGAAGACCTTAAAATATTTTTAGCGACTACTCATAGATAACTGAATGGAGTCCGCAGGGGAGAGACTATTTGTACGTGAATCCGTTGAGGATGATTTGACTTTATGTGAAGATTCTGGCATTGTAACGTTGTACTCGAATAATGAGAAAACGAAATTTTAGGGATGAAAACGAAGATCTAGCTATGGAACAAAATTAAAAGGAAAAAAAAGTTGAGAGGGCAGTTGAGTTTTTCTAAATTTGCTTTGGCTACTCTAGAAATACATGCAAAGTTTTTTTTGTTTTGTTTTTTTGGGTGTGGGGGGGGGGGGGGAGTTTAATTTATTTTTTAAACAGAATAAAATTAGGCAAACAGATATGATTTTCGTACACCATCTAATCTACAGGGCTGTAACAATCTGGCCTTCAAATTAGAACAAGTATCGCAAGGGACATCGTTTTGCCAGAAGTACTTTAACTCGTGGGCTAAAGATAATAACATGAATTTAAGCCCACTTGATTTATAAATTGTTTCCCCCATAGTTACCCTGCTCAATGTACTAACATGACTTCGAATATTCCTTACAACTGCCATAAGTAATGCCAGCTGCGAGAGAGGCTTCTTTAAAGTTAAGTTAAGGAAAAATTAATTACGATCAATAATGAATACACAAAGATTGACTAATTGATGGCTATTTGGGCAATTGAGATTGCATCGCTGTCAACATCGCTGTCAACATCGCTGTCAACATCGCTGTCAACATTGCTGTCAACATTGCTGTCAACATCGCTGTCAACATTGCTGTCAACATTGCTGTCAACATTGCTGTCAACATCGCTGTCAACATTGCTGTCAACATTGATTCATCAAAAATTGTGGGGGGAAACAAAAACAACAAAAAACAACAACAACAAAAAAACACTTGATTTTAGATCAAAGAATGATAACTTTTCTATTTATATCTAACATAAAAATGCCATTGTTATTAATTTTAAAACTAAAAAAACAAAACAAACAACAACAACAACATTGTATCTACAATCTACATATTTAACCTTAGGGCTGAGGTGGGGGAACAAACCTGACTTTTACCCCCTGGCAGTTGGCCAGCTACGCCGCTGAATATGATTTTAATTTCCTCGGCAGAAACGGATCAAATGTACTCTAGTATTGATTAAAAATGAACTTAAGTCACGCCATTAGTTTATGCCTATTTTTCACTTAATATGGCTTACATTTCCATAAGGGGATTGGCATAACTAACAACATTGCAGTGAATGTCTGTGACATTTAGGATATAAAGGTAAAATGAACGCAAACTTATTCGGCTGATCGTATATAAAGTGCATCACATTCGGTGGGCAGAGATCGCACTCGGTGGGCAGAGATCACACTCGGTGGGCAGAGATCGCATTCGGTGGGCAGAGATCACACTCGGTGGGCAGAGATCACACTCGGTGGGAAGAGATCACACTCGGTGGGAAGAGATCACACTCGGTGGGCAGAGATCACGCTCGGTGGGCAGAGATCACACTCGCTGGGCAGAGATCACGCTCGGTGGGCAGAGATCACACTCGGTGGGCAGAGATCACACTCGGTGGGCAGAGATCACACTCGGTGGGCAGAGATCACACTCGGTGGGCAGAGATCACGCTCGGTGGGCAGAGATCACACTCGGTGGGCAGAGATCACACTCGCTGGGCAGAGATCACACTCGCTGGGCAGAGATCGTTTTGAGGCCTTCGTAAGTCCTAGGTCCTCTAAAAGTCGTAGGCTCTCCTCAACTTAGGGGCCGTCTATAAATGACGTCATACACCTAAATGGGGGGAGGGGGTCACAAACATTTGTGACGAGGGGAAGGGGGAGCTTAAGAAATGTGACGTCTCATCAAAACGCGCAACTTTAAATGAAATTTATACGTAAATATTTTATTGATTTCAATTTATTTATTGACTTTTTTTTTTACATGGCTTCACGCGTGTTACAATACTAGTACTGGAGCGCAGCAGTACATTAAACACTTAGTTTCACACCTGGATAGCAGTTCAGCAGCCATGAAATGTTTGGCTACTGTCCAGTCAGTCTACACGTTTTTTTAAAATCCCTCTTTGAAATGTATGTAAAATGTATGGCCAATGATAAGACAAAATTTTCTATTATTTCAAAGAATATACACAAACAATAAGAGGGCGATAGATCTACCAGTTGTGAAGAGCACTGACCTTGTTTCTGTGAGTGACACGTTTCTTATTCAGTTTTTCTATGTGGTCATTACTGAGATGGGACAACGGTGCCCGGCTTACACAAGACTATATGATGGGACAACGGTGCCCGGCTTACACAAGACTATATGACACAAGACTATATGATGGGACAACGGTGCCCGGCTTACACAAGACTATATGATGGGACAACGGTGCCCGGCTTACACAAGACTATATAAGACAACGGTGCCCGGCTTACACAAGACTATATGATAAGACAATAGTGCCCGGCTTACACAAGACTATATGATAAGACAATAGTGCCCGGCTTACACAAGACTATATGATGGGACAACTTTGCCCGGCTTACACAAGACTACATGATGGGACAACGGTGCCCGGCTTACACAAGAGTACATGATGGGACAACTTTGCCCGGCTTACACAAGACTATATGATAAGACAACGGTGCCCGGCTTACACAAGACTATATGATAAGACAACGGTGCCGCTTACACAAGACTATATGATAAGACAACGGTGCCCGGCTTACACAAGACTATATGATAAGACAACGGTGCCCGGCTTACACAAGACAACATCATGGGACAACGGTGCCCGGCTTACACAAGACTATATGATGGGACAACGGTGCCCGGCTTACACAAGACTATATGATGGGACAACGGTGCTCGGCTTACACAAGACTATATGATGGGACAACGGTGCCCGGCTTACACAAGAAATATGATGGGACAACGGTGCCCGGCTTACACAAGACTATATGATAAGACAATAGTGCCCGGCTTACACAAGACAACATGATGGGACAACGGTGCCCGGCTTAACAAGACAACATGAGGGGACAACGGTGCCCGGCTTACACAAGACTACATGATGGGACAACGGTGCCCGGCTTACACAAGACTACATGATGGGACAATGTTGCCCGGCTTACACAAGAGTACATGATGGGGCAACGGTGCCCGGCTTACACAAGACTACATGATGGGGCAACGGTGCCCGGCTTACACAAGACAACATGATGGGACAACGGTGCCCGGCTTACACAAGACAACATGATGGGACAACGGTGCCCGGCTTACACAAGACAACATGATGGGGTAAAGCTTTCTTCTGGACAGAACGACTTACAGCATCAAATGCTAAGGTAAATTCGATATCATAGATGTTTTTAGGTCTGAAAGGGGAATGTGCTGATAAGTTTTTAAAATTTTTATTTATGTTTTAAAAAAGAAATATTTTTAACAAGTATTAGGTCGGAGACAAGTCTCACAAAGTATTAGGTCGGAGACAAGTCTCACAAAGTATTAAGTCGGAGACAAGTCTCACAAAGTATTAGGTCGGAGACAAGTCCCACAAAGTATCAGGTCGGAGACAAGTCTCACAAAGTATTAAGTCAGAGACAAGTCTCACAAAGTATCAGGTCGGAGACAAGTCTCACAAAGTATCAGGTCGGAGATAAGTCTCACAAAGTATTAAGTCGGAGATAAGTCTCACAAAGCATTAGGTCGGAGAAAAGTCTCACAAAGTATTAAGTCGGAGACAAGTCTCACAAAGTATCAGGTCGGAGACAAGTCTCACAAAGTATTAAGTCGGAGACAAGTCTCACAAAGCATTAGGTCGGAGACAAGTCTCACAAAGTATTAGGTCGGAGACAAGTCTCACAAAGTATCAGGTCAGAGACAAGTCTCACAAAGTATCAGGTCGGAGACAAGTCTCACAAAGTGTTAAGTCGGAGACAAGTCTCACAAAGCATTAGGTCGGAGACAAGTCTCACAAAGTATTGGGTCGGAGACAAGTCTCACAAAGTATTAAGTCAGAGACAAGTCTCACAAAGTATCAGGTCGGAGACAAGTCTCACAAAGTATTAGGTCGGAGACAAGTCTCACAAAGTATTAGGTCGGAGACAAGTCTCACAAAGTATTAAGTCGGAGACAAGTCTCACAAAGAAATAGGTCGGAGACAAGTCTCACAAAGTATTAAGTCAGAGACAAGTCTCACAAAGGGTTTGTCCAAAAATGACGTCATGTCAATTCGGCCGATTCTCCCACCCTTCGTCACACGTGGTCACAAAAAATAGCCCCCCTCCCCCCACCTTCCAAAAAAAAAATCTCACATGATGTCACAAAGATTTGCATCCCCC
>MUZC01000318.1:140114-158754 GCA_002072015.1 Radix auricularia | reverse complement strand
GGGGGGGGGTTCTGTGCATGTGTGGGTTGGGCTGAAGTTTATCAGTTTATTTGAGGTGTGGGGTATGGTACGGTGGGGGAAAAGGAAGGTGGTGAATAAAACGTTGGGGTGGGGTGGTGAATTAAATGTTTGGGGGGTGGTGGGAGCTCAAAGGAGTTAGAAGTTTGAGTAAATAGCAAGAAGACAGAACTTGGAGGTGGGAACAAGAGTGAGACTATTTGTTGAGTCCGGTGAGTGTGAGACTAGATGTTGAGTCCGGTGAGAGTGAGACTAGATGTTGAGTCCGGTGAGAGTGAGACTATTTGTTGAGTCCGGTGAGTGTGAGACTAGATGTTGAGTCCGGTGAGAGTGAGACTAGATGTTGAGTCCGGTGAGGTGGGATCAAGAGTGAGACTAGATGTTGAGGCCGGTGAGGTGGGATCAAGAGTTAGACTAGATTTTGAGCTCGGTGAGTGTGAGACTAGATGTTGAGGCCGGTGAGGTGGGAACAAGAGTGAGACTAGATGTTGAGGCCGGTGAGGTGGGAACAAGAGTGAGACTAGATGTTGAGGCCGGTGAGAGGGAACAAGAGTGAGACTAGATGTTGAGGCCGGTGAGGTGGGAACAAGAGTGAGACTAGATTTTGAGGCCGGTGAGTGTGAGACTAGATGTTGAGGCCGGTGAGGTGGGAACAAGAGTGAGACTAGATGTTGAGGCCGGTGAGGTGGGAACAAGAGTGAGACTAGATGTTGAGGCCGGTGAGTGTTTGTTATTTTAGGAGACGGTCTGAACCAACGGCAAATCTAACAATTGATGAGTACCTTATAGAGCCATAGAGGGAGCCAAGGCGTAACGTATTGATGAGTTGATGAGTACCTTATAGAGCCATAGAGGGAGCCAAGGCGTAACGTATTGATGAGTACCTTATAGAGCCATAGAGGGAGCCAAGGCCTAACGTTTTTAGACATTTGCTAAGTATATAGAACATGGTCGAATAATGTCAATTTTAAAAAGATTACTGGTATTAAAAGAAAATAAATAAATTATTTCTTAAATTGAAAGACCTATGGAAACTTATTTTGATATTTATAAGTAGTAGTTTGTTATTACAGTGAAATAACATTTGAGAACTAACGTCTCGCCCAGTACTGGGGGGAAATATGAATCTAGAGAACGTGTAATGTCGATGAAACAAAGCGATTTGAATTTAAGCAATGCGATTCTTTACATTTACAGTAATAACTACCAAAAGTAGAGGACAGTCTACTGTGACACAATCTATAACACTTGACCACGTCGTCTCCTAATCTCCATTTTTAAAAAACCGAGTGACGTTCATATGAAATGACAGATGCGCTGATTCAGTGGTGGCGAAATTTTTGGGGTGGCGCGTACAAAATTCAACCCAAAACCCACTTATTTATAGAAAAGTGCCAACAATCCAGATAAAAAATACACAAATTGTGTAATGAACAAAATACAATGAAGTTTGAATAGTTTGATTATTTAACTAACACAACAGAAACTTTTCTAATAAAAACCGAAAATTGGGTTAGCTGGCTTGATTGAAGAAGTAATATTTTACTCGTGTGCCGGCTGACGAGGCTCTGCGTGCCGACTGTGGCACGCGTGCCATACGTTCACCATCAGTGCGCTAGAGATGTCTTGAGTAGAATTTGTAGAGTTAAAAAAATGTTTGGCTTTGTAAGAGTGCTTATAGTTGTGCATAAAACTGAATAGTTTGCTATGAGATGCATTTCGGTATGTTTGAATCCATAGAAATCTGATCTTATCACAAGAAACAAGACAGATGAAACTTCAAGACATTTTGTACGCTATATATGTATAGATGATATAACTCATTATAAATGTGTATAGATGATATAACTCATTATAAATGTTCATAGTTTTACATTGTCTTCCAATGGCAAAATGTGGAATGTTGTTTTAAGACCTCGGGACACATACTGAATATTAACTTAAGACACCATAACACGTAAAACATTTAGAAAGTTTAAGACATCAGAATACATGGAAATTTGGAAGGTTTAAGACATAAGAATTTATTTAACATTTGGAAATTTTATTTTAGCACATCAGAACACACCTAAAGTACAGAATGTTATCTTCAAACATTTACAGTTTCCGGTTGAAAATAAAATGAGATCACGTGATTCAATAACAAAATCAGTTACAAGAAATTCTGAATTTTTCGGGAGGCAGTGAAGAAGAGCGGGAAGGGGGTAGGAGAGTACGCCAGGAAACAGCAAGGGACTCAAGCATAGCTTACATAATTCTGTCTACGTGAATATTCAAGTTCTCTTTGACCCATTTTCACGTCCCCCTTGAGAACATTTTGATCCGAATCTTGAGTCACACGATTTCTCTGAAGCTAATGGTCCCATCGACCCACTCAAAGCTGGCGTCCTCGCCTCTGATCTTTGGTTTAATGTACACCCAGCCGTCATTTTTTAAAATGTTATTATTATTATTTTTATTTTTTTTTACAAAATCGTTTGGATTTAAGGGTGGTCGACACTTTCAGGAAACTTCTAGGATGCGATGGCTTATTGCTTTTCCAGTGGGGCATAATCTTTATTTTATTTTTTACTGTTGAAGCAATCTTTATTTTTTTAAATACTTCATACAGGATGTATGAGGGAGAGATGATACCCATGGGTTACAGACTCATCTTTTAATGCAGACTGCCGTCATCACTGTAAAGTTCCTTACAGGGAAAACAGACTGGGAACCACTGATGTTAATTATAAAAGGAAGTTAGATGACATTCCTGGATCCAGTATAAAATTAAACCACAAACTTTAAGAAAAAAATGGGATTTTGAAATGTTAGATTTTCTTGTTACAATAAATGCTTGGATAAAATCAGGTATAAATAAGGGCTGGTACTGCTTTTTAAAAAAGTTCGATTAATCGGGAAAAATTTTAATTGATTAAACTCGATTAACTATATTTTTTATAACGCATATGTAGATCCCGTTAAATCACGATTCATTATTTCGCGAAATCCGTAAGTCGCGGCAATTCCATGGCTCCAAAAATTTTGTGACGTAAGACAGCAAAGTCTTTTAGCTTTTCAACCTTTTTGTTTACATATGCACGTCTAAATAATTAATAATAATAATACGAGGGAAAAGAATGTAAGTATCAAAAAATACTTTTAATAAATTGGAGAATAAAATTGAAAATATTTCTGAAATTTTAATTGATTAAATTTTTAACAATTTATCATTAATCGATTAATTAATCATTAATTTCCGCAGCCCTGTTTGATACATTTATGTTATTTTTTTCTCTGAATAATCAGATTCCAAACAAGAATCCTTCATATATCCTATGAGCAGTGGCGTCGCTAGGGGGGTGTGGAGGGGGCGGGCCGCCCCGGGTGACACCATCAGGGTAGTGACGCCAGACCGTAAAATTCTATATATTCCCGTTATTTGGCACTGCAAAACTCGGAGGAGTTCTATGAGTTAAATCATGAGGGGGTGACACCACGAGCTACCGCCCCGGGTTACACCATGAGCTACCGCCCCGGGTGACATCAACCCTAGTGACGCCTCTGCCTATGAGTATTTATTGTATTGGGATACAACACGCTCAAATAAATATATTTATTGTATTGGGATACAACACGCTCAAATAAATATATTTATTGTATTGGGATACAACATGATCAAATAAATTTAATGTGTTTAAAACATGTCGAGAAAACGAGTTTTTGGGTTAAAGACACCTGAGACTTTCACTCTAAGTCTAACATCTTTGATGTTAAGAGTAAATAGAAATACATCCTGATGAAAGTAAATATACAGCATATTACAGGCAGAATGTCTGCCATATATCTTTATATCACAGCTACAATAGTCATTGCACACAGTTGTTGTGTTTGACTTTTCTCTTATATCACAGCTACACTGTTCATTGGCCACAGACGTTGTGTCCAGTGAACTGACACAATGGAAGACTTTGTTCAACCACATAAAAATCAAGAAAAATCACTCGGGTCACAAGTGATATTTTCTATGTCAAACAATCTGAAAATCTTAAACCAACTTTTCAAATCAAGGGAGTTCGGGGGGGGGGGTAAGTGATGTACTCCTAGAGCAGGGGCACAGGTTTGCTATAACTCTCCTAGAGTCTCTCCACTCATTATGGCAGCACAATATTTTGATTAATTAACTCCAGGGACATTACAATAAATTTGAGTTGTATCTTTCAGGGAAATATGGGTCTTCAAGCAGCTGTTTAGAAAACATCTCGATCAGAATAATCAGATCTTTGTTACGTGGGGGATAAAAAGGGCACGGGAAAAATACCTTACACATTTTGTTTAATGTACTTGACAAGGTTGTTATTGTAATTGAAAGAACCGTCTCTGATCTGACGCAAACATCTGACCAAGTAAAAGAATCAAGGGGAGAAGAAAGAGACACTGCACTGCGGTACTAGTTTATTTATTTAGAGATAACAGGAATCAATGACTTCACAACAAGACTATTCTTCTCTGATTTTCTCCACGACTTTTTTTTTTTTAACCCATCACATGATAAACAAGAATAGAAGACAAAATTCACACGTTTCGATGGCTGTCAAATGCTGAGTCAAGATTTATAAAGACAAGATTAATACATTTAATCAAATATATTCTAATGCTTAGGTAATAGATTACCAGATTTTTTTGGTGAAAATTCTCAAAATAAGGCAATTAGAACTTAGAATTAGAACTTAGAATTAGAACAGTAAATTATAAATTTAAAGGACTTGTTAATGTTAACTTTTTAAGTTCAATTTATGAAAGGCAATGTTTTGAAGAAAAAACTATTTTGATTAAAAAATTTTAGAAGAGTAATTGGTTATGACAATGTGTGGGTTGAAACATGACTTAAAAGGGCGTGGTGTCAAGCCATATACCAGATGGTCTGTTTAACCTAAGATCAAATTCTATCTCTTCTAAATGTTGTTATCAGACATGAATAATATTATCAGAGGTAACATTATACTGGGAACTGTGTGTGGTGGGAGAAGTTGGTCGAAATCAAGTTGGTTGATGAAGTGGCGAGGAGATGTTGTTAAATGAGTTTGTGTGATGTGTGAGATGTGTGATGTGTGAGATGTGTGATGTGCGAGATGTGTGATGTGTGATGTGTGAGATGTGTGATGTGTGATGTGTGAGATGTGTGATGTGTGAGATGTGTGATGTGCGAGATGTGTGATGTGTGATGTGTGAGATGTGTGATGTGCGAGATGTGTGTGATGTGTGATGTGTGATGTGCGAGATGTGTCATGTGCGAGATGTGTGATGTGTGATGTGTGTGATGTGCGAGATGTGTGATGTGTGTGATGTGTGATGTGTGTGATGTGTGATGTGTGTGATGTGTGATGTGTGTGATGTGTGTGATGTGTGATGTGTGTGATGTGTGGTGTGTGATGTGTGTGATGTGTGTGATGTGTGTGATGTGTGATGTGTGTGATGTGTGATGTGTGTGATGTGTGGTGTGTGTGATGTGTGTGATGTGTGATGTGTGTGATGTGTGATGTGTGATGTGTGTGATGTGTGTGATGTGTGTGATGTGTGTGATGTGTGATGTGTGTGATGTGTGATGTGTGTGATGTGTGTGATGTGTGATGTGTGTGATGTGTGATGTGTGTGTGATGTGTGAGATGTGTGATGTGTGATGTGTGATGTGCGAGATGTGTGATGTGTGATGTGTTATGTGTGATGTGTGTGATGTGTGTGATGTGTGATGTGTGTGATGTGTGATGTGTGAGATGTGTGATGTGTGATGTGTTATGTGTGATGTGTGTGATGTGTGAGATGTGTGATGTGTGTGATGTGTGATGTGTGAGATGTGTGATGTGTGATGTGTGTGATGTGTGATGTGTGTTTTGTGTGATGTGTGTGATGTGTGTGATGTGTGATGTGTGTGATGTGTGATGTGTGTGATGTGTGTGATGTGTGTGATGTGTGATGTGTGTGATGTGTGATGTGTGTGATATGTGATGTGTGTGATGTGTGATGTGTGATGTGTGAGATGTGTGATGTGTGATGTGTGATGTGTGTGATGTGTGATGTGTGATGTGTGATGTGAGATGTGTGTTATGTGTGATGTGTGTGATGTGTGATGTGTGTGATGTGTGATGTGTGTGATGTGTGATGTGTGTGATGTGTGAGATGTGTGATGTGTGATGTGTGTGATGTGTGTTATGTGTGATGTGTGATGTGTGTTATGTGTGATGTGTGATGTGTGTGATGTGTGATGTGTGATGTGTGTGATGTGTGATGTGTGTGATGTGTGTGATGTGTGATGTGTGATGTGTGTGATGTGTGTGATGTGTGATGTGTGATGTGTGTGATGTGTGATGTGTGAGATGTGTGATGTGTGATGTGTGATGTGTGTGATGTGTGATGTGTGATGTGTGTGATGTGTGATGTGTGATGTGTGAGATGTGTGATGTGTGTGATGTGTGATGTGTGTGATGTGTGATGTGTGAGATGTGTGATGTGTGATGTGTGTGATGTGTGAGATGTGTGATGTGTGATGTGTGAGATGTGTGATGTGTGATGTGTGATGTGTGTGATGTGTGAGATGTGTGATGTGTGTGATGTGTGAGATGTGTGATGTGTGATGTGTGTGATGTGTGAGATGTGGGATGTGTGTGATGTGTGTGATGTGTGAGATGTGTGATGTGTGATGTGCGAGATGTGTGATGTGTGAGATGTGTGATGTGTGTGATGTGTGATGTGTGAGATGTGTGATGTGTGATGTGTGATGTGTGTGATGTGTGATGTGTGAGATGTGTGATGTGTGTGATGTGTGAGATGTGTGATGTGTGATGTGTGATGTGAGATGTGTGATGTGTGATGTGAGATGTGTGATGTGTGATGTGTGTGATGTGTGATGTGTGTGATGTGTGAGATGTGTGATGTGTGATGTGCGAGATGTGTGATGTGCAAGATGTGTGATGTGTGATGTGCGAGATGTGTGATGTGCGAGATGTGTGATGTGTGATGTGTGTGATGTGTGTGATGTGTGATGTGCGAGATGTGTGATGTGCGAGATGTGTGATGTGTGATGTGCGAGATGTGTGATGTGCGAGATGTGTGATGTGTGATGTGTGTGATGTGTGATGTGTGTGATGTGTGAGATGTGTGATGTGTGATGTGCGAGATGTGTGATGTGCGAGATGTGTGATGTGTGTGATGAAGTTGACTCGAGGGGACTTAGGGTTCATAGAATTATTTTGACCAATCTCATCACGTTACTGCTATGGCTGTGAAGGGAGGATAAACGGTTGAAGGTTTAGTGGACATTGTTCCTGCATTCCTGTGTTTCATGCAGTCATTTCCTCATCTCCCTAAACAAAAGGAAAAGGTCTACCTTTTCTGAAGTCTATGTAATATATATATATATAAGAACCCAACGCACACTAACAAGTCTGAACTTCGTAAACTTCTTTAGATGATCTTCTTTTCATAGGCCAACGAAAGAGATCGAGTCACGTGACCAGGTTGTGCTCAGGTCGTAAGAGTCTGAACCTCTCTGTGCCCCATCCACACCAAAAATACCTTTCTAGCTAGTATGACGTCAGAGATATGACTCATTTGGTAAGATAATTTTTTTCAGACGTTTAAAAAAAAAAATTATAACAAAAATGTCTTCCATGGGGTTAAAAAGATACCATTTTAAGAAAACCTATTGAGCAATTTTTGTAAAGCAAAATTTTGAAGACTTCACGTAGGTATAAAACTGAATCACTGAGTTTCACTTTGATTTATCCAGGGGCCAGGGACGACTTTAGGCATAGGCAAACTAGGCAGCCGCCTAGGGCCTACGTTTGCCTTAAGGTAGCCCTGGAAGGGCTGCCCACATATGTTCAGTTCAAAAGCTCCATTTGTATAAAGCCAAACAGTAACATCGGGCTTGAGGGGGTCCACGCGCGCACCCTTTACTCACACCTTCAACACCAGGCCCCCTGTGTTCAGGGATTCTCACGGGTATTGACATGGCTCACTCCACAGACAGCTGTCACGTGACTCCCACACGTGGCGACTTGTTGACATTCTGGTACCGAAGTCTGTTGTGGTGAGCCTGACCTTTAACCTTTACCGATCAATAAAACTTTGGTACTCATACATCAGGCACCTTTCCGTTTTCATCTTACCTAACCAGTTACAGACATTCATTTTATACAGAAGAGTATTGCGTCTTAGGCTTATAAATAGTTTAGTTCTTGTCTTGCATTTTATTAGAGTTTTTTTTTTAAATCTAGGAGTTGGTTTTCTTGGTTTTACTAGGGTAATAATGTAAAACGTTCGAATCAATGCGGAGCTTATAATGGAAGACAAATCATGTGTCAATAAATAACTTCTAGTTATATTATTGAAAACCAGATTCCCCCCCCCCCCCCCCCCCGAAAAAAAAAAATTCACGCAAAACTTTGTGTCATAAAAATACAAAACAAATAACTTAACCAATAAATTTTTTTTTATTAATTTTTTTATTTTTATTTTGTTTGTTTGTTTGTTTGTTTCTCTTCTATATTTTTATCACCAGATAATTTCATGGCTTGATGAGGTTATTGATGAGAAACTTGAACAAGAGATAAAAACTAAATCATGTCTGCTGCACAATGCAAATCAAATTTGGCTCCGTCGAGTGCTGCACGTGCAGCGATCACTCTGTGATTTGAAGGCAACACATACGAAAGTTTATTTTTAGCGGACAACAGGCAGGCACCCAACAAGGGGCTCGGGTTGACATTGACAGCATCAGAGAATGGGCCTGGAAACTGATGAAGTCTACTTGAAGAGAAGACATTCCAGTGTTGCCATGTGTATTGTCATCATGTTTATACACCTCTCCTACTCATACGCGTCGCTAATACACGGCGTAATAAAGCAGCGTATGTTTGAGTAGTTTATATTTATTTATGGTCAAACTTAAATAAGTACGTAACGTAAGGTTGGCGAAAGAGTGGTAGTATTCGGTTATTCTAAACGGCCGGCCCCAAGTCAGCGGTTAGGAAAACCGACGCTCTATAGCGTGTAGGTATTTATAATTGTGTCGGCGTAAGGGTGTGTGCTAAAATGTGTATGCAGTAGAGAAATGATGTACTTAGAAAATGGCATTGAACAATAGAAGCGCACGAGCTGTGACAAAGGAGCAGTGGCACAGGAGCAGTGGCACAGGAGCAGTGGCACAGGAGCTGTGGCACAGGAGCAGTGGCACAGGAGCAGTGGCACAGGAAAACTGGCTCAGGAATAGCGGCACAGGAGCAGTGGCACAGGAGCAGTGGCACAGGAGCTGTGGCACAGGAGCAGTGGCACAGGAAAACTGGCTCAGGAATAGCGGCACAGGAGCGGTGGCACAGGAGCAGTGGCACAGGAGCAGTAGCACAGGATCTGTAGCCCCGCAGCTCCCAAGGGCTAAGGGTATTAACTCTCTAATCGATGAGTAATGCAACCTTCAGGCTTAATCATAAATTCAACAGCCTCACATCGGGGCCCGTAAAAACCAGACAAGTGCCCTAACTAGCTTAAGGTTCCCGGGATACTAATGCAGATAATACGGCACGATCCCTATTGTCTTGGGGGCACTTCCGGTCCCACCGTCCCACCTACATTCTCTATGATAGATGAAGACCCAATACTTGCCATCTAATGCCCCAAACCCCATCATTGATTCATATTTCATGAGTCAGTATCGTTATGTATAACAAAACCTGCAATCTTATCTAATGTCACAGAAGCTCCTTTTACACAGACGATTGCGTCCTACTCTTACTCATGCTTTATGTCTAGTCTTGTATTTTTATTCGAGTTTTAAATGTTGATAGTGTGCTAGTTTTGTTGGTTTCCTTCGGCAACCTTTCCATGTACGAATTCCAGAAGGGAGGAACGAGAATTCGTATGTTTCTTCTTGCATACGGAAAAACAAAAGTGTTTTTATCCCTATGTCTGTCTGAGGGTTGTATTGGATTATATTTGTGTTGTATTTCCAAGTTTATAATTAATAGCTTTGTGTATTATTACTACTTTACTCTTTCTTAGTATATCATCTAACGTTTCAAGGTTTAACGATTTAAATAAGGGTGTTTTCACTATTCTCCACTCCTTTTACCATTTGTCCAAAATTATTAATGTTTTGTTTGGTGGGTGGGTCCCATATATAAGATGTATATTCTAGTTCAGGTCTCACTAAAGTAAGGTAGCATCTCAGTTTTAAATTACATATCAATTTCTTTCAAAATTGATTCATTATAAGGCTGTAACTTGATAGCATGTTTTGAGGCCAACAAATAATTTGAGACCCCTTCATGTAACACTAGAACCGTTGTTAGACAAGGAGTCGGCTGCCGGAGGCAAACTGGGAGAGTAGTTCGACACGCAGGAGTGTACGCAACAAGGTGGAAGGTGTTTGACAACACTCGCCTTATACCACTACAATCTACAGGGGTGGGGGTCGAGGTGGGGGTCGGGTTGGGGGGGAGCATTACAGATTCGGGCAAACTAAAGTCTGACCTGTGGTACCTGGCCCGCAGACTTTGTGTGAACGGAAACCAGATTTGTGGTTCTCAAAGGGTTGGTGTTGGTGTTTTAACTGGGAAAGTAACCAACGCGAGGCTTCAAGAGTGTGTCTGCGTTAGAGATTTAGTGAGCTGAGTTTGTGTGTCAATGTTTATGTATGCGGCAGTGTGCTCTGAGGGTATTTTTTTGTGAATGTATTTTTGAAATTTTTGTGTAAAAGTTATTAGGCCAGTAACTTTATGGCTGAACATTGACAATCTAGTTTTACGTTACATTAGTAGAAGCGGGGCAAAAATGCTTTTACCGAATACTAATTTCATGTTAAATTGAAGAACAAAAATTGTTGACTTAAGCGGAGATATGAACGACAAGTAACACAAGAGATGATAGCAATAGTTTTAGGTATTGTTTTTGGTGTTTTTATGGTAGAAAATCATTGAGAAATATGATATTAATATCCTAAAGAATATCCTTAGGAAACAAGATTTTTACCCTAGGATTTTTTTTTACCGCAATTTTTTTTTTTAAACTTCAGCTGCGTAGTCTATTGAAAACAAATAAGGGCGGGTGGGGGTGGTGAGAGAAGCCAATACAGACAAAGTAACCAATTATAGAAATTAAAATCTTGATTTATATTCTAGATGTTGTTTTGAAAAATATGTAGAAACGTAATTTGTTGAAAACGAGAACAGCCGAGTATAGAAGAAAGAACGGAGCAAAAAAAAGTTTAACCTTTAAATTACGGAATAAACACACCAACAAAAGAAATTGGGTACCCCAATAAAATCAAACAGCTCATAAAGTCCTCACCTGTCGGTCTCTCTGGTTAAACGGGAGACTTAGCCACGGGATAGCCTGTGTGGACTCGGTGTAGCCCTCAATATCCTTATCCCAGCTGATCTGAACGATCTCCAGGTTATCTTTGCCAGCCGGGCATCCACCTTTCAGCGACTCGTAGAAACTGAAAAGGGGAAAAAGTCGGTAAACTCTGGTATATCAGTCCGTGTTGGTAACAGTCTTCTATTGGTACTGTCTGTCTGTCTGTCTGTTATATCAGTCTTCTATAGTTACTGTCTGTCTGTCTCTCTGTCATTATATCAGCCCGTGTTGGTAATGTCTGTAACATCAGTGATCAGCATTGTTTTGGATCTGTATGTTGTAATATCGGCTTTGTATTTCTACTTCCTGTATTTCCCCTATTTGTAAATGTTTATAGAAAATATATTTTTGATCTCAGCTATGAATCCTTTATTTCAGGAAGAAAAAAAAGATTAAGGCCCTAACTAAATAATTATTTAATCATTTCGTATGCCTGACTAGATAAAGAAATTTGAATGAATGATTGCCTTTGTCATTAATTCCAACTGTACTTTATTTATATTTCGCACACGGACCAATCAACTTTGGAGCAGGGGTGGGCAACTTTTTATGGCGAGGGCCGCATTAGTAAGAAAATAAAAATGTCAAGGGCCCCACCTAACCAAAATTTAGATTAGATTCAAGTACAAACATTAATCTTTAACATACATTTATTGATTTTTTTTTTCGATATTCCTGCAGGCTTCATATGATTGCAAAGAACTGAAGTAGCGGGTCGTGTGCGGCCCGCTGGCCGTAGTTTGCCCACCCCTGCTTTAGAGGCAACATTGTTTGGGTCTTAGGGCCCTTCTTTTCAATGCACGGTCAAGCACTTTTTATTAAAGTAAGGAAAATAATTAATTTTATTAATTGGACATTTTTTTAAATATGTTATTAGATTCACTTGGTCAAACACTGACCACTATAGATTCATTTGGTCAAACACTGACCACTATAGATTCATTTGGTCAAACACTGACCACTATAGATTCATTAGGTCAAACACTGACCACTATAGATTCATTTGGTCAAACACTGACCACTATAGATTCACTTGGTCAAACACTGACCACTATAGATTCATTTGGTCAAACACTGACCACTATAGATTCATTTGGTTAAACGATGACTGCAGTAGAGTCATTTGGTCAAACACTGACCACTATAGATTCACTTGGTCAAACACTGACCACTATAGATTCATTTGGTCAAACACTGACCACTATAGATTCACTTGGTCAAACACTGACCACTATAGATTCATTTTGTTAAACGATGACTGCAGTAGATTCATTTGATTAAAAAATTACGTAAAGAATGACAAAGTCCAGGAAACGAGAGGACAATGTGACTGACCTGCTGAGAGTTGGGGTAAACATACGACACGGGGGTGACCAGTTGGCCGAGAAGTAAAGTCCCAGGACTCGTTCTTTACCGCACAATGAACGCACCGGAACTGCCTGACCCGTCGCCCTGGTAACCGTCTCCCCTAGCAACGACTCCAGCGTGTGCGCCATGATGTTGGGTGATGTACGTGTGTCTCAGTTGATGTGTGATTCTAATAAAATCTCGTCTGATTCAAAGTGAAAATTTTCTGGAAAAAAAGATTCAACAACAATTTAGCATTCATGCTTTACATTAGAAGTATTGAGACTAGGGATGTTATCGATTCATTTAAAATTAATCGTTAACTTTTGAAAAGTTACCGAAAAATTAATTGATAAGTTTGATTAAAACTAAAAATAAGATGTATGAAGTCATTAAAATGCAAATTTCAAGGGAAGTAACAAAAAACAGGGAATTCACATTTATTTTATTTAGATATAAGTAGTTCCATATAATATAATGTCAATGAATATAAATTTTGTTATTTGTTAATTAAATAAAAACAATGTGTAATTGTTGATATCATTTCATATTTACATTAAAAATAAAAAATTTAATGGAGAAGATTGTACGTACAAAAGCAATTATTTTTAATTATTAATAATTGATTATTTATTGATAAATCGGTGATACCACTGACCAGTTTTTCCATAATTTTAATTTTTTATTTTATCGATTAAAATAATGTTAATCGATAAAAAATACCGATTAATCGAGAAATTAATCGATAATTTCCACAGCCCTAATTGAGACCCTTCATATATAAATGACGGAATATTTATGGAGAAGCTAATGACATCATGTTTAATCAATTTATCTCTCACACTTACACGTTATTACGATATAACTAATGAATTACTGGACCGTAAAAGGACTCAAGAGTTCATTTGGTCAAACACTGACCACTATAGATTCATTTGGTCAAACACTGACCACTATAGATTCATTTGGTCAAACACTGACCACTATAGATTCACTTGGTCTCTCACACTTACACGTTATTACGATATAACTAATGAATTACTGGACCGTCAAAGGACTCAAGAGTTCATTTGGTCAAACACTGACCACTATAGATTCCTTTGGTCAAACACTGACCACTATAGATTCACTTGGTCTCTCACACTTACACGTTATTACGATATAACTAATGAATTACTGGACCGTCAAAGGACTCAAGAGTTGACTTTAAAAGAATTTTTTTTTTTAAGTTACAGAAGACAGGTAGAAAAAAAACATTTAATTTTGTTTAAAAATTGTTCCATCGGGGATTTCAACCTAGCACTATCCGCGTGCAAGGCGGACGTGATAACCACTACACCACGAATCATAAAGTTAATGAATCTATGATAAACGAAGTACGAAACATGCTACACTTAACTTTACAATATTAAATAACTTGTCTCTCATGAAAGGTGAATACGTGGTGTAAGAAAACATTCAATTCGTTCAGGATTTGGAAAAAAAATGATGAAGCAGTCAAAGATTACGGCTATTCCTCTCCCACCCCCCTCCCTTTTCTCGTCACGTGAGAAAATGCGAGATTGTGAGGAGGTCACGTGAGGAAGTAAGTTATAGACCGGAATGCATTAGATGAGAGTGGAGAAAGCACTATAGAGAGAGACAGCTTGTGTTTTAGGTCTCTCTGACAAGTTTCATCTTGTAAAATTTTACACACGTCACATGCTGCAGCATCAAACTTATTTTACTGACATTGAGGACTTGAAACGTGTTATTGTGAGAAAGATATTGTTGTTTAATAACACTTACAAGAAAACGGGGAAACCAGCTCCGTAACCGCCCCGCCCCCCAGAATAAAACTTAAACAAAGAAATCAATTTAATAAATGCTACAAGAAGTTTTTCAAACGTGCCAGAAGAAACTTGTATTTCTCTGTCATTGCGCCATTTTGTAATTGTCGTCCACGACATGCAGACTCGCATAAAGCAGATGTGAGTTAATGAATTCTGGTTGAAATGAAATATGGAGTCAGACCCGTGGACTTATCCGCTGTACGTCAACTCGATATTAATATAAATAATTCCTACCCCAGTCCCCCCACCCCCCCACTACCACCCCAAGGGCCAACCTTTCGACGGCACGTGGGTGACCTAGTGCCCAGGTTCCGACTTAATCTTGACATACACCAGAACAAAATATTTCACCAGGGCCACTGTGGCGTCCGATGACAAACCTCCCTACCCCCTCCCAACCAACTAAAACACGTACCGTTTTTCAATCTCTCTACCGGGGAGGGGGGGGGGTGAAATTTGCCAGATAGTATATAAACCAATATTTTTGGTTTTTGCCTTAATGCCCACTTCAGCCCATTTAACCGGTTGACGTTTAAATTGGTCAATAAAAAATCCCCCCAAATCCTAAAAGCCTCGGGGGCGCCACCCCCTCCCCCACTCCTAGCTCACCACTTGACCCAAACGTCCAAACACAAACAAAATAGAGAGCTCGTGTAAGCATTAGCCCCACCCCCCCCTTCTCCCTTACCATTACCCTCCGTGAATGTAGTCGTAATCTATCTTTGGAACTCTCTCCTATTTCTTTAAAAGAAAACAAAAAACTATTTATAAATATAGACAAAATGAAGAAATCATCTGGAGATGTTTATCGATAGGCCAATGAAAGTCACGTGAGCAGATAGATGGCTATCGCTATTAGAAAACAGAGCCTGTATGGGTGGGTGAGTTGTTATAATGGTGAGTTTTAAGCTGTTCGGGTGGATGGAAAGCTTTCTAGGTGGGTTTGTAGCTGTTTGGTTTGGCAGCTGTTTGGGTTGGTAGCTGTTTGGGTGGATTGGTAGCTGTTTGGGTGGATTGGTAGCTGTTTGGGTGTGTTGGTAGCTGTTTGGGTGGGTTGGTAGCTGTTTAGGTGGATTGGTAGCTGTTTGGGACAAAACATGTTTACACTTCACACTTTGTTCGAAAAGGTAAAAAGCTGTTAGGGTAAAGTGGGGGTTAGTCGTAATCAAACGATTTGGGTGATGTGTTAGCAGGTTGTGCTAGCAGGTTGTGTTGGCAGGTTGTGTTAGCAGGTCGTGTGTATAGCACTTTTACAATGTCAACAAACAATTATTTTTTTTTTTAAGTTTGACATCAACATCAATAAAGAATTATTTGAAACGCTTCCTCAAAAAACCCCGTGGAGTGAATACTTTCAGCTTAAATCAATCGTCTCAATGCCAACACATCGTGTAAATAACAAATGCGAAAACAAATGCCTCCGAAAAATTTTAAATATAAAATGGAGTGATCTCAAATCAAATGAAACAATAAGAAAAGAAACCAACCAAGAATATGTGTCAAATTTTATAAGGAGAAGACGATGGAATTACATCGGCCATGTTCTTCGAATGGACAAGAGAAGACTCCCAAGTCAGGCCCTCATGTGGACACCAACAGGCAAAAGAAAACAAGGAAGACCAAAAGAAACCCTGCGTAGAACAATCATAAGAGAAAGCTCAACCATGGGTCTAAGAAATAACCAGGACTTGATACAATTAGCAACGGATCGTCAAAAATGGAAATCCATGACCTCTGCCCTATGTGCCGTCTTCGGCCCGAGAGGAAATAACTAACTAAACTAATGTGGGATGTGTCGCTAGTTTAGCATAATGATCTCTGCACTAACAAAGAATTAATCGGTGGAAATGGATGACGTCATGTCCTAGTATTTCTATAAGATACTCTCCGGCCCCAGGCTACTGTTGCCTACGAAGACGTTCCTGGTTGTGTCCAGACCCGAGTGACTCACACCTTCATTGTGATTGTGACAGCACACGGTTGTGTGCGCCGCACACCTTCCCCGGTGGGTTAATCAGTCAAGTGTGGCAGGTTGGTGTGACAGGTTTGTTACCG
This sequence comes from Radix auricularia, assembly GCA_002072015.1. Classification (NCBI taxonomy): domain Eukaryota; kingdom Metazoa; phylum Mollusca; class Gastropoda; family Lymnaeidae; genus Radix; species Radix auricularia. Next base: position 142,111 of record MUZC01000318.1, on the reverse strand, counting down.
GGGTATGCATTTTAGCATAGATCGAAAAGCAAACAGCACGCATAATGTCTTTATTATTTACACATCTGAATGGAGCAAGCACAATGAACACTAGAGGTATAGATACACACACGCTGTTAAACTACGTGATACAAAACTGTGGACATTGTTGTTTTAAAGTGCGAAGACTGCGACGCCTCTGAAGTATTGATCAAGAGAAATACAGATGACCTGTTAGAGTTTTAACATTAACCCAAACCCTAAAACCTTTCATTTGTGAAAATCCTTTTAGAATTTATTGAACTCTTGTTTCCAGCAACCGGTAGCGTCGAGACGTCACGGTCGAGATTCTTCACTTCAGCCTTTCCTCCCTTCCAAATAAAAGTCTTTGCACGTGTGGAACTCCATATCTCGCACTGACCTGACCTGACCAGGCCTGACCTGACCTGACCTAAAACTCACCAGACCTGACCTGACCTAACCCGACCAGACCTGACCTAACCAGACCTGATCAGATCAGACCTGACCTAACCAGACCTGACCTAACCAGACCTGACCTAACCAGACCAGACCTGACCTGACCTAAAACTCGCCAGACCTGACCTGACCTGACCTAAACCGACCAGACCTGACCTAAACCGACCAGACCTGACCTAACCAGACCTGATCAGATCAGACCTGACCTAACCAGACCTGACCTAACCAGACCTGACCTGACATTCATTAACAAATATCTCAAGGTCTCGTCTGATACTCTATAATCAAAGATTAATAAATTATTTCCTCATGTTAGGATTCTTTCCATCACATTTCAGCAATATCTTCAGATCGTCAAAAAGAACAACAAACTTTAATAAAGTAACTCACTTTCACTTTTAGCCAACTCTGTAACTATAGAAGTTAAACCTTCCACCGCCAGGGCATCAAGTATCAGTGTCAGTATTAGGCCGCCTTTTCAACTATCTCCAATGTCAGACAAACGAACAATCAACAAATTTGGTCACATCAGTTTGTGAAACATAACAAGAATATGTGCCCGCTGAGCCAAACAGACAGACGCACTTGGGCTTTAGATTTAGAGTATCCCAGGACCTGACCGGTCCACTGTGCACACAGCACGGGTGTCAAGTCAGTCACCAACACAGCAAGCTCCTAGGTCAGGTCGCAGGCAGGTTAATCGGCTTAGGCCCCCCCCCTTCCTAACACCCCACTCCACGACCTCAGAAGAGCCGTCCCAGTTATTAGCTCAGTGATCCAATAACCAGCTCTAATGCAGTTTGTAAGTAGCGGAGCGGATATGCTTGTAAATGTACAAACAAATAAAGTAACGTTACGGTTTAAAGCCTGCCCCAACCGTCAAACAGTCAAGACGATATCAAAGACAATGTTTTACAAATGACTAAAATATTATTTTATGTTCTAACATAATGTCTCACATATTTACCTTGTCCTCACGGAACAAATCCTTTGATGCCAGTTCCCTTGTTATATACTTCGTTGTCAGAGTCAGAATTGATTTGAACATTTGTTTCAAGGTCGTTCATAGTGATAGTAATGTTTATAGAAAGATCTCCTATTCTGTCGAAATGAGGATTATTACCAATTTATTTAACTCAGAACCATCTACTGATATGTTATAATTCTAATATATTATAATTTATCAAATACACTATTTTGTTTCCAGACGAGAGCTCATTCGGTTTCTTCCTTCTACATAGAAGGTAACGAGACGTAAACAAGTTCTGATGTGATCGTCAAGTGGTAGGAGAACCGAGGCCAACACGAGCTTGGGAAATACCTGAGCCACTTGGCTGTGATGTCGTCTCGTGCTCTCGTCATAACTCACATGCTAACAAAGGCCAAAACAACAAACCCCGGTTACTATTTTTAGATATACCTTATGGCACTATGATCCGTTGAGGGTTGGGGGCGGAAGGGTTAATAATAAGTCCCAACTCCACATCCAAGGAAAATAGATGAATGAACATGGGGGACAAGGAGGGGTTGGGGGGGGGGGG
>MUZC01000318.1:118093-133244 GCA_002072015.1 Radix auricularia | reverse complement strand
CTAGTGCCAGGCATCGGTTTTTGTCTCCCCTTAATCTAGTGCCAGGCATCGGTTTTTGTCTCCCCTTAATCTAGTGCCAGGCATCGGTTTTTGTCTCCCCTTAATCTAGTGCCAGGCATCGGTTTTTGTCTCCCCTTAATCTAGTGCCAGGCATCGGTTTTTGTCTCCCCTTAATCTAGTGCCAGGCATCGGTTTTTGTCTCCCCTTAATCTAGTGCCAGGCATCGGTTTTTGTCTCCCCTTAATCTAGTGCCAGGCATCGGTTTTTGTCTCCCCTTAATCTAGTGCCAGGCATCGGTTTTTGTCTCCCCTTAATCTAGTGCCAGGCATCGGTTTTTGTCTCCCCTTAATCTAGTGCCAAGCATCGGTTTTTGTCTCCCTTTAATCTAGTGCCAGGCATCGGTTTTTGTCTCCCCTTAATCTAGTGCCAAGCATCGGTTTTTGTCTCCCCTTAATCTAGTGCCAGGCATCGGCTTTTGTCTCCCCTTAATCTATTGCCAGGCATCGGTTTTTGTCTCCCCTTAATCTAGTGCCAGGCATCGGTTTTTGTCTCCCCTTAATCTAGTGCCAAGCATCGGTTTTTGTCTCCCTTAATCTAGTGCCAGGCATCGGTTTTTGTCTCCCCTTAATCTAGTGCCAAGCATCGGTTTTTGTTTCTCTTTATGACAATATTAGGCATCAATGACAACAAGAACAAAACTGAATCAATTTTAACTTTTTGTTACTGCTCGAATAGATAAGATTATATGAAGTTAATACACTTTTACTAAATAATGAAAACAAAGACGAGCACATTATAATTGATTATTACTGCATGCTTGAGTAGATAAGATTATATGATGAACACTACTGAATGCTTGAGTAGATAAGATTATATGATGTACACATACTTTTTCTATTCAATTGTAAACAAAGACCCTTCAGTTAGTTTGAAGTGATGAGCTATTCCCTAACGTATTATGAGTTAGTTATAGTTCAGTATACACCTAGATTTTCCCACCCACCAACCAACATTCTAGGCTGTCCCGATGATGCAGACGCCAAGTCTTAAACATGCACGTGCGCATGCAGTACTCTCGCAACAAAAATGCTCCTACAATCAACAGACGGCCTTCCTCCACCAAATATAGGACCGCTGCCAGAGAAATCAGTGTCAAAGTTTGTGGGGGGGGGGGGAGAGCAAGATATTTAGAATTATTTTACAGCTAAGAGACACTGTTGTGTAAGAGAAAATGAGAGAGAGAGAGAGAGAGAGAGAGAGAGAGAGAGAGAGAGAGAGGGAGATAATTTTATAAGACCTTAAGACGTAGTGTTAACTCAAAGATTGCGTGAAAGGGTGGTCAACTGTGAATGAGAGATAGGGAAATATAGACAGACAGGCAGTCAGACAGACAGCCAGACAGACGGATGGACGGATGGATGGATGGATGGTTGGATGGATGGTTGGTTGGGTGGATGGTTGGATGGATGGTTGGATGGATGGATGGATGGATGGTTGGTTGGGTGGATGGATGGATGGATTAGATAGATACCAATAAGGCATCCACTTGAATAGTCAAATCTGTGAGTCTGTCGAAAGTTTCATCCACTCACTTCTATTGCCCACCGTATGTGAGTCTGTCGAAAGTTTCATCCACTCACTTCTATTGCCCACCGTATGTGAGTCTGTCGAAAGTTTCATCCACTCACTTATATTGCCCACCGTATGTGAGTCTGTCGAAAGTTTCATCCACTCACTTATATTGCCCACCATATATGCAGTTGCACGGTCAAGATGAAAACATTATCTATTGGCAGAGTGGAGAAAGGGAACACGAGACTTACACACGTGTATACGCAGTCACATAGTGATGAAGAAAGGAAAGTCACGTGTGTAGACATGCTCGTCTGCTGGGTAGACGTTACCAAAATTTGTTGGCGCTCACAAGAATCTCTAAGGGATTTCAGAGTGATTTTTTTAAAAAATCCTTTTCGCAAGCCTGGTGATTTTTTTAAAAGTTGCTTTGCCCGTGATCTGGGTGTGGTAGAGTTTATTGAAATAGCTTTGTAGTTTGTGGTAAGATGGCGCATAACTTTTGATTTTTATTTGGAGATAAGAACGTCTGGGATGAGAGTTATTTCCTGAATGGCAAGAGGAAAACCACTTGGGTCTGAGTGGGACAAATAAACGTATCATGTCGTCTGTCAGTGAGTCATTGCATCTGTCAGCTACTCATGTCATCTGTCAGTGAGTCATGTCATCTGTCAGTCACTCATGTCATCTGTCAGTGAGTCATGTCATCTGTCAGTGAGTAATGTCATCTGACAGTCAGCCATGTCATCCGTCAGTGAGTCATGTCATCTGTCAGTGAGTCATGTCATCTGTCAGTGAGTCATGTCATCTGTCAGTTAGTAATGTCATCTGTCAGTGACTCATGTAATATGTTAGTGAGTAATGTCATCTGTCAGTGACTCATGTCATCTGTCAGTGAGTCATGTCCTCTGTCAGTGAGTCATGTCCTCTGTCAGTGACTCATGTCATCTGTCAGTGACTCATGTCATCTGTCAGTGACTCATGTCATCTGTCAGTGACTCATGTCCTCTGTCAGTGAGTCATGTCCTCTGTCAGTGACTCATGTCCTCTGTCAGTGACTCATGTCATCTGTCAGTGACTCATGTCATCTGTCAGTGACTCATGTCATCTGTCAGTGACTCATGTCATCTTTCAGTGACTCATGTCATCTGTCAGTGACTCATGTCATCTGTCAGTGACTCATGTCATCTGTCAATGACTCATGTCATCTGACAGAGTAATGATATCCAAAGCCATGTTGTAAATCCACCAGTTTATGTTGAAATGTATGCTGGGAAAAAAGGGATCCGAAACGTTGAATTTTCATACATACAACTTCTATCGGCAGAGATAAGAAAAACATATAAGGTCTATTTCCATATCATAATAATTGAAAATGTGTTTAAGTGTGTGAAGTTTAAAAGTAGCCCTTGTCATGTCACAGCCCATCTCCCCTGTCATGTCATAAAGCCCTTCTCCCTTGTCATTTCATGTAGCCCTTCTCCCATGTCATGTTGCCCTTCTCCTCTGTCATGTCATGTAGCCCTTCTCCCTTGTCATTTCATGTAGCCCTTCTCCCATGTAATGTTGCCCTTCTCCTCTGTCATGTCATGTAGCCCTTCTCCCTTGTCATTTCATGTAGCCCTTCTCCCATGTCAGGTAGCCCTTCTCCTCTGTCATGTCATGTAGCCCTTCTCCCATGTCATGTCATGTAGCCCTTCTCCCATGTCAGGTAGCCCTTCTCCCATGTCAGGTAGCCCTTCTCCGATTTCATGTCATTATTTGTCATGTAGCCCTTCTTCCATCTCATGTCATGTAGCCCTTCTCCCATGTCAGTTAGCCCTTCTCCCATCTCATGTCATGTAGCCCTTCTCTCATCTTATCTCATTGTATTAAAGATACAACTGAGATTATTCCCGTGGAGATTGTGTATTAAATTAATGTTTTGTAGGTTTGATTAAAAATAAATGTATTTAAATTACCAAATACAGATCGATATTTTGTTTTGGCAATAGCACTAACGTTCTGGACGCACATCCACACACTTCTGAAATGCCTCAACTAAGTTTTGTTTCTAAATCGTTTTTCATTTTAGTTTATTTAAAAAGCACTTAAATTTGTCAAGGCCCCAGGATTTGTGCCAAATAAAAACGGGCCAAAAACATTAAAAAAAANGAAAAAAAAAAAAAAAAAAAAAAAAAAAAAATTAAAAAGGAAAGAGGAAAAAAAAACAGCACGTTTTACAATAATGTCTAGATCAATGCTCATTCTTTCCGTCTTGATAATCCTGAAGGTACACACCAGCGTCATTTAAAGACAATAAATCTAATCCTGACCAACGAGAGATAAGGCGCCGATTATTGTTAAGATCTCCTCTAGAACAAGACGTGATAGCAATGGCGTCGGTTGCCATGACGCCGGCCAATCGCGTTCCACTTATTCTCCTGTGTTAGCCCGGTGACAGGAAGTGATCTTTATCGCCCGGTCCCATTCAGCCAATTGTTTACCTCTTGTCGTGGCTCCCTCCACAAAAATAATTGACTTGAAGAGTATTTCAATATCTTTTGGCATGTTGCACGGCGAGCTAAGATATTATCATTCTTTAAAAAAAAAAAATTAAAATCCTGATTGTAATACCGGTAAGAAAGTACTTTCCCTTAGGGTTAAAGACCCACGGCTCTGAAACTGATAAAGGCAAGTTTTAAATAAAACGGTTGCTGGGTAGGGTTTGGAGTGGCGTATCAAGGATTTTAACTGATAGGGGTTGGAAATAAACACTACTGATATGGTGTCAAAGCTAATATTAAGAGGTTTAAACAAAAATCATTTGAACATATCGTTCAGTGATTACATTTATGTTACTGAATATTATTTGATAACGGTCGTATTAACTATTTGTCAGGGATTCGTTGTCTAGGGGTTTTGATCGTTACTTCACCGCCAACTTGCGCACAAAGACCGAACACAAAGTCCTTGTACTAACACTGACTAACAGCAATCTTTATAAATCGTAGTACAACTCCATGCGTCTTAACATCACATCTAACAACTCTCAGTCCAACAGACGAACACTGGCCAACGCCAAAACTCTTGTATCCCTTGTGTACTGCAGGTCGAAGGTTCCTCCATATACCAACCGACCTCTCTCTCTCTCTCTCTCTCTCTCTCTCTCACAACAACTGCTGCCTTCCCACTACGTCACGTTCACATTATTACGTCATACTCTTTCATACCGCGTGCACCGCACCGCACCAAACACAAGTAACAACATTGACATGTCAGGAAAACCCAATAACTCCATAATGTTTCCCTGACACTATTCGACCCTGTGAACTTTAATAAATAAATAGAATTGTTTGCCATAGACGTGTGGAGAAACTTAGTTGTTGTTTTTTTTTATACCGCACATGGAAAAGTTCTATCTCTTCCCCATGTAAAACCAATGTCTCACCACCATGACAAAGCGGACCCACGGAATGATATAATGATTATTGTGAATTACTTGCTCAGACCAACACTTTAAACATATAGAAGAACAGTAACTTAAATTTCGGGCCGCTCTTTAGAGTCTTACAGTAGCTGTATTATTAACCAACTTTAAACCAAACAACTAATGTCTAACACTCAATTTTTTAACAAGGGCCGCAACAAGAAGGAGAAAACTTTTTTATGTTTAGATTTCCGAAAGTTGAAAATGACTCTTATCAAAACCGTCAGATCAGAAGAGCAAGAAAGTTTTTGAAAAGCTTTGAAGTTTTCAATTATTAATCGAGTAAATATATGTGCGCATTTCTGTTTCTCTGATATTTCTTTGTTGCACTTGTCAAAATTGTCATCAAGACAGGCAGACAGACTGACTGACGGACGGACGGACGGACGGACGGACATTAACAACTTCGTATTGTAGCAGTTAAAAAAACATTTTTCGAAACACGCGTAAGATGATGGTAACAATTTAGCAAAATTAGTAGGGCTGGTACTGATTTAAATTTTCTTGTTCGATTAATCAGACATTTTAAAAATCAATTAATCGATTAATTTCCATTAATGAAAACGAATATTAGCACTTAAAAATTTGTATCTAAACTGCAAAAATTCATGACTTAAGAGTTCACAAAAAACTGTAAATTCAAACGGTAGCACTTCTTTAAGTGAACTCTTCTTCTGGTCACTGTTGACAACGTGGTGGTACTTGAGCCGATGTTTGTGCTGAAGGTGGTACGTCAGCGATGTATTTGAACCCCGAAAAGCAATTTGTTCATGTCATTTAACGCAGTTATTTCTGTCGTCTTCGGGTACTTTGCAACCTGCAGTTAGATTAACAAATAAAATATTTGTTCAACTTTGAGCTTAAATGCTTAACTTGAACAGTGCTGTCATTAGTCATCATGTTTGTCTAGATCTACGCCTGCGCGTCTAAATAAATAATAATAATACTCAAGAAAAGTATGTAAGTAACAAGAAGTATAAACTATTAATAAGTTGAGGAAAATACTAGAAACATTTCCTTAAATTTTAATCGCTTTAATTAATTTTAATCGCTTAAAATTTCGAAATATTAACTGCTAATCGTTAATTTCCGCATACAAAAATTATTTTTAAAAAGTCATATTAATTTTTTTTTTCTCTTCAGAAATCTACCCGCCAATCACAACGTTCAACTTAACACAGATATCTCATAACGTTCAACTTAACACAGATATCTCATAACGTTCAACTTAACACAGATATCTCATAGCGTTCAACTTAACACAGATATCTCATAGCGTTCAACTTAACACAGATATCTCATAGCGTTCAACTTAACACAGATATCTCATAACGTTCAACTTAACACAGATATCTCATAGCGTTCAACACAACACAGCTATCTCATAGCGTTCAGCGACCTTCAGGTCCAATGCGGATAACTCTTGTCTGTAAACGTTCGTCGTCGGAACGACTACCAACAACAAGCACCAGGAGGTTGATGGCCCGTGACGACTAAACGGTATCCTGTGTGGAGATCAACAAAATAACACCGGCTCACAGAGTCATGTTTGTGCCAGTGGGAACTATCTCGCCAGGAGCTCGGGTACTGAATACTAGAAATTACCCGGCGTGAGTGAGTGTCGGTTGAAGATTAAATGGCGTATTTTTCAAATAGTTTTTGTTTCGTTTAAGTCTCTACCAAAGATATATATATATATATTGGAAGAAGATTGTATACATCTGGATTCCAGTTTGATTTCAGACACACAATTACCACAAGAACCACAACTCTTACTAAATTTACACACGTGATCAGACAGCCTCAGCTGACCCTTAGCATGTGCCGTGACCAGCTCATGTAACGTCCGCATCGTTCGTCGAATATTAAAAAGTTTCGAAAATTACGTTGTGGCTTTAAAAAAAAGTAATAATTATATTTAAAAAAAAAAAAAGAAAAGAAAATGTGATAAAATTAATAATAATAACTAGATGCCCGCGGCGTAGCATACCGCAAATTTGCTCATAGATAGTGCAAAGAAAATGGGGGGGGGGGTGTTAACAGACACAAACTACATCACGATGAAATCAGAACAATGGGAATGAACCTCAGATGCGGGGATAACTGCGACGCATTGTTGATCTGGAAACGTGTGCACTGTGCTTAGCTACTTGCCACCCTGCACCACTCAAGCTTGCCAAACATAAACTTATGGGCATAACCTGACAAAGGTCATTCGTCAAGCTTATTTTTACTCGTCTTGTGCTTGTTATGGTGTTGCGAAGTCATGATGGAAAAGAAAGTGGGAAATGAACGAACACAAACACAAACATTTTTAAAAATTAAAAAAGTAATGTCTTAGATGGGGATTGAACCTGCGACCTCCACGTGTTAGGCGAATGTAATAACCACTGCACTACGAAATACATTTTATTTTGTTGTTCTGAAAGAACATAGTAATTGACTTAAATTCAACGAATTGTTAGTCTCGATGACCCCCACGCTGTGCACTACCTTTTTTTTGCAATCTAATTGGTCGGTGGGGTCAGACAGCTTGCTACTTGAAGAAGAACCGACTTTAGTCATTCGTTCATAACACAAAACTATTTCGGTTATAAATTTTTTTTCACATTAATATTTCTATATATGCATGTGTCTTTTAGTGGAGTGAAGTTGGTTACAATATTGTGAAAGTCAAGGAAATGAATCAAAATGTGTCATATATTCGTTACACTGTCTATTTACCCAGTGTGATGACAGACTTGCCAGAACTCTCCCACTAGGATCCACATTTTTAACACAACGTGGACGAAACAAATCAAATAATCCAAGTTTGTTTTTTGTCGTTGTTGAGCGGACAGACAGAGATTAATTGGAGACTAACGTGTTTTTGTGACTGGACATCGATACGTGATTTATTGCTGAGTAAATTATAAACTTTAAACTTGTCACCGATTCTTTTTTATCGTTCTGAGATTCTTAGAATAGAGAACAAAATACATCGACTTGATAAAATGACCATACCGGTAACGAGATTAATGAATGCTTTATCTCTGCTGAGTCAATGATGTCGGACTACGGCGTTTAGGGTTATTTCCGGTTGGGTATGACGTCAGTGCGGCCCTCCATTTGGAAATTACGCCTAACTTCGCTGTGAATAAACGTCTGCCGCCCACCAGTGAGTGTGTTGCTAAGAGGCTAGGAACTCTGCAGAAATTAACAGGGAGATTTCAGAATGGGATAAATAATAAGATTAATGTAGAGTTGTTGAATGTCGAACTAGAACATTTATTCATTTCAACACATCTTAACGTCCAGTGATAAATAACGCGGGAAAAAACCTTAGTTAACCTAAACACTTGTACAAGGTCATGTATACGGGCAATGCCCCAGCGCAGTCCGATTTTTCGGGACTGGTGAGTTGGAATATGTTAAGACAGGGAACATTTAATGTTCCCCGCGGACGCCTGACCGGCTCGCATCAACTGGCGCCTTGTTAAACTTGAATGTCAAGAGCAGGAACTCGAATCATCCTCTTGGCTGGGTCTCGGGATGAACTATTTGTCCGCATGAACATTACACGAGATGGGTGCATTTATTCCTGACACCGTTCATACGGATAGACCGACAGAGAGTCGGTCGGGGAAGCATAAAGATGATCAATCTTTTTAGACAAGAGGATCGACGGGGGCGGATTCGTTCTAGTATGTATAGGTAGTTACACAGGAAGATTGGTATGTAGACAGGTAGATAGATGGATGAGTGGATGGGTGGGTTGGTGGTCGGATATATGGATGGGTGGGTGGATTGATGGATGGGTGGGATGGTGGTCGGATATGGGTTGGATGGGTGGATGGATGGGTGGGTGGGTGTGTGAGTAAGTGGAAATATGAATGGNTAGATAGATAGATAGATAGATAGATAGATAGATAGATAGATAGATAGATAGATAGATAGATAGATAGATGGATGGATGGATGGATGGATGGATGGATGGATGGATGGATGGATGGATGGATACATATACCACCTCAACCCATTCCTTCCCTTCTTTGCCATTTATCACCTGACTTTTCTTTCAATCAGCAAATGTTCTTATCAGACTTTCACACCGACTCTATCCACTGGATCAGACTTGCCTCAATCTTCTCATTCTGTTGTGTTTATCAGACCTCAGAGTCTGCTCCCCACATCAACGGTCACATGACGAGATACTATTGGGGGGAGGGGGAGGTTGGGGATAGAGCAGGGAGACCACCGCAGACAAATTGTTGGTAATACAAATGAGATAATTACGAGCCAGGAAGGCCGCAGTTGTCTTCCCTGCCTTCCCCTTCTTCAACCCACATACTGCTGGAGGGGGTGAGCGAGAGACGGTGGGGGGGGGGCGGAAAGTGAGAGGTGAAGGGGGGATATTTTCAGATCTGCATTTGGCATTTATATCTCGGGAGAGGTTTGGAGATGTGTTGGGTGGGGAGGTGGGGATGACGTAGAATTTGCTTAAATCAATTGTTATGGTTGAATGGAATTTTAAAGAGGAATATTAACCACGATGAAAATAAGATTTAGACCAAATAATGTCTTTTAACACAATTTCCTCTGAGAAAAATTGTGTTTATGTATTTGAAATGTTATCCCGACAGTTGGAGCTTGATCATGCAACTTCTCCTGAACCATAGCAGATAGAGGGTTCGGGTCTTTTTCAGTTAATTAAAGAGGTCCCAATGATGTGCAACGGCCAAAAAGAACAAATACCGAAAAGGTTTTCTGGATATTCCTGGAAAATACACACACACATACACACACACATACACACACAAAATAATATTAGTGAACAGTATTTTGACAATTTTTTGCCGACCATAACATCTATCGGGTTGAAACAAACGCCAAACGGGAGCTAATAATATTTAGAACAATGTTGCAGAAGAAATTGTCGAAAGATATCTATCTCTTCGTTGGATCACCGTAATTTTAACGGTAATTTGTAGATAGCAATTATTGTTTTGTTTAGTTTCAGAATTATTGATTTGAAATGACTTTTAATGTCATTAATATATATAAACACCCAGTGGTGTGGTTCTGTATGTTTGTAATAACGTAAGCGATGTACGACAGTCTACAGCAGTTAGTTTAGTTGAAACGCTGAGGAGCGATGTACGACAGTCTACAGCAGTTAGTTTAGTTGAAAAATCTGTGTGTTGATGAGCGCTGTAAAAATATTTACTATGATGACGTCATTGTTTGGTGTGCATCGGTACGCAAAATACAACCCTTATTATTATTATTAAATAAATACTTTGCGTACATTTCATAAAGTTTAATAATTCGTATTTATCAAAAAAGGACAAGTTAGTTGGTCTTTAAAAAAAAGGTTGGCGCCGTAGGCGCCCAAAAAAAGGGGGCGCCGCAGGCGCCACGGCGCCTGGCACAATCTAGTCTAGAAAGATTGCGCTTGAATTTTTTTTTAAAAAAAACCGGAAATTCTTTGTTGGAAATTGCGTTTCATTATTTATTCGAGTTTTTTTTTTTTTAAACTTGTTTTAATAATAGAATGAAATTAAAGAGAAGTGCCAGAGAATTATAAACGGAGAAAGGGAGTGGAGCCAGAGCGATAGAGGAAGGGAGAAAAGAGAGGGTAGACGGGAGTAGGAGAAAATAAAGGAACATTAAGGAAACAGGGAAGAATACAACGTAGTTATGGAACAGTGTAATCATATTGTTTTGTTGTTGAGTTGAGCATGCATGTATGACAGACAGTTACATGTCAATTTTAATGTTTTCAATTATTTTTAAAAGATTTTTTTAGTGATAAACTGTTAAAAAGAACAAAGAAAAAAAAAAGAAAAAGAAAAAAAAAGGGTCGGAATTTTAATCAATGTAAGTTATTTTTGTTATTGTTATTGATAAGGTCGTAATAATTATTTTCTCTCGATCAAGTCACTAAACTGAATTAAATTAAAATTGAATCAACAGAGCTCTAATCAGATGTTTGTAGCAGTTTACCAAATTATATTCTTAGAAATCAATAACCGGATGCACTATTATTATTAATAGATTTCCTATATGAAATGGCAAGGCCCACTTCCAGAATTTTCGTGTGCATTCGAGATGCATAGATCTATAGTTAAATATCCGCTGGATGGTTAAACTAGCTCCACCCCTCTCATCGTTCTATTCCGAGAGGGGGGTCAATATCCCCCCGTTTAATTCCGATAATTGTTAGGAGGAAAACTCTACAGGTTCCGTCGAGTTGCTCGGCTTCAGTCATGAACCTTCGAGCTAAAACATGCTCATTCGCGAAGTTTCGGTAACCCGAATGATTATAAGAAGGAAGAAGAAAACCTTTTAATCTCTCCCAATCGTCCACAACAGAGACTTATTAAAACAAGAGAAGATTGGAGATCAAAAGATCTACGCAAGCGATTAATTGCGATTCGAATTATTGTCACCGCAGTGTAACGGTTTATTAAAAATTACCTAACTGCGCTACGCAAACACAGACACAAACACACACACACACACATACACGCAAACACAGAGACAAACACACACACTAACACGCAAACACAGGCACAAACACACACACATACACGCAAACGCAGGCACAAACACACACACATACATGCAAACACAGACACAAACACACACACACACATACACGCAAACACAAACACACACACACACACACGCAAACACAGACACAAACACACACACACACACAAACACACACACACACACACAGATATAGTTATATCTCAATAATTAGTTGTGTTTTTTTTCCCCCATCAGCGTCAAATCATTGATTAGTTCAATTCAGGGGTCTCCAAACTACGGCCCACGGACCAGATGCGACCCGTGAGGACCTCTCATCCAGGCTTGGAGACCTTTAAATCTTTAATAACAAAAAAACCCTTAGTAGTTGGGAGTTAGTAGTCACCCCCCCCCCTAACTGCTGTTTTGACAGCTAATGCGGCCCTTCGTCAGAAAAGTTTGGAGACCCCTGGTTTAATTGCACAGAAATTTTGCCCACACTTTTGAAAAAAGAACAACAAACGATCACATCTAGAGCACACTCATTGACACGAGACACAGTCACTGACTGAGATACATCCCAGACACATAATATGAACTGTGTAGTTTAATACGCTGATTCACGACAATACCCATGAACACATCACTATAGAGGCAGTCCATAAATGACGTCACGCATCCAGGGAAGGGGAGGGGGTCACACATTTGTGACGAGGGGGACGGGGTGTTTGAGATATGTGACGTCACGTCAAAATTCGCAACTATGAATAAAAGTTCTACTAAAATACTTGATTGCTTTGCAATTTATTTTATTAACATGGCTTCACACGTGTTATGATACTAGAGAGCAGACNGGGGGGGGGGGGCAACGCTTTTGACGTCATATTGGAAAGGGTGTCTAAGTTTTGTGACGACGAGAGAAGGAGGTGGAGTGAAAAATCTTCAAAAATCGGTGGACGTCATTTATGGACGGACCTATGACAAAGGTCTGACTTTACGAATATTCAAGTTGCTTTCTAGGAATGTCCCACTTTAGAGAGACTTTGGGTTCGAGAGTGGAGCCACAGGACGATAAATAACGTTCTTCCTTAACACACCTGGTCCCCCCCCCCCTTACACAAACTTGAATAACGGAGTCAACATTCTCGCTCAGGGAGCTAAGCCGAGCAGCAATTTCACGTTAAACAGGCTGGAACTCAAATGATCTAATAATAGGGATATATAATGTGTATTGGGAGATTTTGGCACATCAATTTGGCTAATCTGTTTATATGATTTGTAAAATCCCCATACATCACGTGTATGCGTGTCCCAAATGTTTTAGTTAATGTAGTGTTGTAATGGAGTAATTGATGAAATGTGTAGTTCATGGATGTAAAGCTTTTATATGATGAATGGATTTAGTGCATGGCTGTAATGCCTGGATGTATAATGCATGGCTGTTAGGCCTGGATATGTAATGCATGGCTGTAATGCCTGGCTGTAATGCCTTGATGTATAGTGCATGGCTGTAATGCCTGGCTGTAATGCCTGGATGTGTAATGCATGGCTGTAATGCCTGGCTGTAATGCCTGGATGTGTAATGCATAGCTGTAATGCATGGATGTGTAATGCCTGGCTATAATGCATGGCTATAATGCCTGGATGTGTAATGCATGGCTGTAATGCCTGGCTGTATAAGGCTTGCAAGTAATTCCTTGATGTAATGAACCACCGATATAAATAAAAACGTCCTAGACAGAGGAGCTATTCGTTGCACATCATTCTTAGTTTCGAATTTGTTTATTTGATGATTGCCCTTTGATCCCCCTAAAAGAGAGGGTGGGGTGGTTGGGTTGGCTCTTAGCGCTGGTTACCATCTGTTACAGTAACCTCAGCTGTGTTAAGGAAAGTGGATGGTCGGATTGTGAAATGTGGAGGTTGCAGTCAAGAGAAAGTAAAATTGCTACTTTCTGGCAAAGTAAACAAACTACGTCAGTAAATCACTGGCTAAATGAAGACGTTCCGTCAAATCGTTAGACATTTTTCTGTAGAAGTTCATAACTTGATTTGTTGCCATGGTTTTGTTGTCAAACTGTCCCGTATTGTGAGTGTTACGATCGCTTCATTTTAACCAAATCGGAGTATTTGTTATAAGCAAAGGTAATTGATCGTTTGTAGAATATGCAGGCACGTTGCACGAAAAATACAATGAGACCTTTAGAAATCGATAACAACGGTCTCTGACCTCAAACTGGTGAACAAGAAGTAGACTATAATAAGCAGTGGCGTCACTAGGGGGTGCGGTGGGGGCGGGCCGCATCGGGTTACACCATCAGGGGGTGACACCAAAATGTAAAATTCTAAATGTTGACATCATTTAGCACTAGTAAACTTGGAGGAGTTTCTAAGGTTTAAGTCGAGAGAGTGGTGACGCCATAAGCTACCGCCCCGGGTGACGCCATGAGCTACTGCCCCGGGTGACACCACCGCTAGTGACGCCTCTGATAATAAGGGGATCTTTTACTGGATATAAATAATCGAATGTAAAATTTTCATAGTTGACGTTATTGTGAAGATTTATTAGTTATTTAATTTATAAAATAGTAACAGTAAGGCAATTTTGAAATAAACGAAAAATAAAATTACCACCTAGGGGACATCCATAAAGTACGTCAAGATGTTTTTACCATTACCCACCCCCCGGTCCTAAACTGTCAAAAATATCGCCCCCACCCTAAAGTACGTCACACTTTCGATCAACATTTTCTTTTGTTAACAAAATAATTAAAATTTAACATAAAAACCTTGACGTCACACATGACCGGACCCCCTTCCCTTGTCACAAACTGTCACACCTTCTTGTACCCCGCCCCCGAGCGTGACGTCACACATGACCGGACCCCCTTCCCTTGTCACAAACTGTCACACCTTCTTNCCCCCCCCCCCCGGAGCGTGACGTACTTTATGGACGGCACCTTACACAGGCCCTTGGCTTGGGGAGAGAAATTCTATTTTAACATATATAATTTAATGGAATATACTACAGTATATTATTTTTACAATATGTATAAATAGTATTTGGTTGATAATTATTAGACAACGTTTAAAATTATTTTATTTTTACAGTCGTAGAAAAACTTATTAAGACTTTATTTTAGGGGGAAAAAACTTTGACCAGCCGGAACCGGAAGCGCATACGCTAATGATTGGTTGTCATTAGTTCAATCTCTTTCAGCGGGGTTATTTTATTGTGTCCTGTGTACAATCTACTGACGGTATAAAATGATAAAGGTAAATTATTACGAGCCCCATTCCCTCCCAGCATGCCGTAGAAGTAGTCCAACGTCCCCTGTTTGTCCTCTTTCACTAACCTCTATCACGTTCATCTATGGATTCTATGCCAGGTAACAGTTGAAATGTTTTACAACACCATCATCAGTTCTTTCACTAACCTCTACCATGTTCATCTATGCCAGGTAACAGTTGAAATGTTTTACAACACCATCATCAGTTCTTTCACTAACCTCTATCACGTTCATCTATGCCAGGTAACAGTTGAAATGTTTTACAACACCATCATCAGTTCTTTCGATAACCTCTATCACGTTCATCTAT
>MUZC01000318.1:102811-116428 GCA_002072015.1 Radix auricularia | reverse complement strand
TACTCATACACACCTGTCAAATCTAGATATCACCATAGCTCTACATATAATACACTCATACACACCTGTCAAATCTAGATATCACCATAGCTCTACATATAATACACTCATACACACCTGTCAAATCTAGATATTACCATAGCTCTACAATTAATACACTCATACACACCTGTCAAATCTAGATATTACCATAGCTCTACATATAATACACTCATACACACCTGTCAAATCTAGATATCACCATAGCTCTACATATAATACAATCATACACACCTGTCAAATCTAGATATAACCATAGCTCTACATATAATACACTCATATACACCTGTCAAATCTAGATATCACCATAGCTCTACATATAATACACTCATACACACCTGTCAAATCTAGATATCACCATAGCTCTACATATAATACACTCATACACACCTGTCAGATCTAGATATCACCATAGCTCTACATATAATACACTCATACACACCTGTCAAATCTAGATATCACCATAGCTCTACATATAATACACTCATACACACCTGTCAAATCTAGATATCACCATACCTCTACATATAATACACTCATACACACCTGTCAAATCTAGATATCACCATAGCTCTACATATAATACACTCATACACACCTGTCAAATCTAGATATCACCATAGCTCTACATATAATACACTCATACACACCTGTCAAATCTAGATGTTTCAATAATCAGGGTGGTGATATGCTTGTAGTCAAGAACAACATGTTATATTGCTGCAAGTACCAGAGGCGTCACTTGGGTTGGTGTCACCCGGGGCGGTAGCTCATTGTGTCACCCCCCTTACGACTTAACCCATAGAACTCCTCCGAGTTTTCCAGTGCAAAATAATGTGAACATACAAAATTTTACATTTTGGTGTCACCCCCCCTGATGGTGTAGCCCGGGGCGGGCCACCACCACTGCACCCCCTAGCGACGCCACTGGCAAAGTACTACACAACTTTAGTGGCTCACACCTATGACCAATCCTGTAACTTCATCGTCTTTATCTAACAAATTCAACCATTTTTGTTTGTTTGTTTGTTTGTTTGAGCTGTTACTTTTAAATACGCTGAAATAAATATTAAAGTGCAGTTTCTTTACGTAAACACACAAAAAAACCTTTTATGAAAGGCATGTAGTCTATGGGGGATTTCTAATTTTAGGTAAGGGAACTTAAAAAAGTCAAATAATCTCCAACCCACAACCACCCCAGCCCACCACTCCACACAAGTTATCTTAATGAACCTGTGCTATCGCTAGCCGCGTCATGTCTGTTTCTCCAGATTGCGTCCCTTGGAGCTACTCCTGCCTCAGATATCACTCAACCCGTTTATTGGGTTAGGGAATGGATAAAAGGGGAGTTCCGATGGGTGGGGGGGGGTTGTGNGTCTCGATACGGTAACTAGGATAGTAAGTTTCTAGGTTAGAATGCCAGAAATTTTTTTTCAGCAAAACGAAGATCTAGGTTTTCAAATGTTTCGACTGGCGATATTTTAACTCGGCTCATTCTTTTAGCACGTGTGTTTCTTCAGTTTTTATCTGTTTAAAAAAATATATAATATAAAAGGGTTGCAGATGAAGATAGACAGAGTGAGCGTGTGAGAGAGAGAGAGAGAGAGCCAGAGAGAGAGAGAGAGAAATCGAAATAGAAAGAGATATTGAGATATGGAGAGAGAGAATGTGATAGAGATTGAGAGAGAGAGAGAGAGAGAGAGAGAGAGAGAGAGAGAGAGAGAAATTAAAGGGTAGATCAAGATTAATAAAATGATATGTGTATGTTCTACCGAGAATAAAACATCGCATTCCTTCAGTTCATAACACGAGATGGCATCAAACACTGGTAAAAAGCTGGCCACCCAATTTCGATGAGATTCAAATGAAGCCTGGTTGTAAAGCCGTTCAGAAAGGATGCAATAGTTATTGGCTGCAATCAAACACAAAAAAGGGGCCGTAACTCTAAGGCGTGTTGTCACCAATGATTACATCCCCATGTGATTGATGTACATCTATATGGAGAGGTGCGCAGCCAAGAGGCTATTTCGTTAATTTATGCATGATGGAAAGAGTGGGTAGGCAATTTTCTTGGAAATGAAAACAGAGAAATTGCATCCGGGTCTTTGATACATCAAACATATAGAGAATATGAGCGCTGTCTGAAAGGCAGGGCAATGGTTCTAAAACGGTAGGCGCAAGCTCAAAATTACACAACAGTTTTCTGTGAATATTTTTTCTGTTTGAAGTTGTTTAAGAATAAAGCAATGAACTCAATATTATTTAAACACATTTATCATTTAGGATGTTCAATTAAACACGTCTACATTGACGTCATAATTCTTTAAAGACCTTGACCTTGCGGGATATGACATAAATCAACTCATCGATCCAGAGCCATCCAACGGTTTTAATGTTTAATGGGTTTTTTTTTACGGAGCCAATCAAACCGATCCCTCTGTATAGCCCCCCAAAGCAACCCCCCGCCCCCATCATTAGGGTAAATGACCACAGCCCGTGGACCTAATGTAGCGTACAGAGATAACGTACACCATGTTGAGTTCAAAGCAGGACACCAACCATAGCAGCTGAATCCAATCAGATAATATCTTTTTTTTTTTTTAAATCACATAATCCGGAAATTCGTGGAGATTATTCCATGACATTATCCCAATGAATTGATGGCGCCGATGAAAACAAAGAGATCCGCCGCCATCAAACCCTTGTTGGAACTCGGCTGATCTCAGAAATAAACGCGTTGCCATGCAGCAGCCATTTGGATTGAATGAAGGCATGTTTGAGCAGGGCTCCTCAAAATGATTTCCGGTGGATCCCCATTGGTTCTCATGCACCAGTCAGTGGCTCTGAAAACATTTCACATACAGGAGTTGCTTATGTAACATTTCCAAGTCCTGTCGGATCGCCGGAATAAAAAGTTTGAGAAGCCGTGACACATTTGCATGAAATCTGTCATACTAATATTTTGAATTTGAAATAGACCACGTTTATTTTCTGTCACTGAGCACAACGGAGAGCACGAAGTTATTATGCCAATGTCGAGAAACAAATCTTACAATCGAACGCATTGTTGGTCTCGATGACCCCCACCCTCTGCATTAACTTTTCTTGCCAGCTGATTGGTCGGTGGGGTTAGACAGCTTGCTTGGTGTCCGGCATGGTTGAACCATGACGAGAATTATATATATATATTTAAGAGTTAAATATCATCATAATTTTTAGAAAAAAATATTCTAATTAATTAAAATTATATTATTGTACTTAAAAACAATCAAGGCAGAAATAAATCTGACATCTAAAATGACTAGTGATTGTGGTCTTAGAGTCGAATGGTCGTAAGTTGCATGGGTCGTAAGTTGCATGGGTCGTAAGTTGCATGGGTCGTAAGTTGCATGGGTGTCGTAAGTAGAGCACAAGCTGAATTAAGGCAACTGAACGAATGAAGCACTATTTGGTTTTTCCACCAGCTACTCTCAAAAGCCTAACATTTGAGTACAAGGAACAAAGTCTAAACGCTAAAATATTACCTGTGACGTGTACTGTGATGCTGGCAGGTTGAAAACTTTCGAAAAGTTATTAGAGACAAACCATGCGGTAATAGTTGCTAGGTCGCCGTGACACAGTCCAAAGTTTGATGTAAGTCTTTTAAAAGTTTTTGAAACAACGCTTCCAGAAAGTTTCGAAAGTATTCACATAGAAAGGTTTTGATATAGCTCTCTTAAAATATTATAATATAAAAAAAAAACTATCTGAAAACGTTATAAAACCTTTTGAAATACCTTTCACAGAGAGTCTTTGATACAATACTTTCTCAAAGAAGCTTGCTAGAAAAGTACAAAAGCATGTGCTTTTTTAATTTTGAAAATTTCATTGCCTAAAACATGCCGCATGTATTTTAAAGAGTAATCGATTTCTCGCCCCTTCCCCTCCCCGGTAAATCCCTTACCTGAACATCACCAAAACAATCGTTGAATTTTTTTTTTAAATTAACAAATCTATTCAACACAATCTGAAATATCACTTGTTGCCCCAGAGTTATCGTTATTTGGAAAGAAGGAAATACATTTTTTTTTTAAATTCTTCAAAACGTTTCGTAAATTTTGTATATTTTTTCCTTCTCTCTCACGTTCTTCTTTTAAAAGTTCCATTTCAAGAGCTCATTGCCGGGAGAATTCCATCTTTTCTAGCGGTGTTGGCACTAATGTGGTGCGAATAGAATCAAGTTTCGCATTTCAAAGAGGAAATGTAAATAAACAGGTCATTAAGAAATGCTGGTGCCTTCCAAGTCTTCAAAGCCAAAGGGATTGAGTTGTTTTTTTATATTTTTTATTTTAAAAAAGAGTTTCTTTCAATGTGTGCAGAAAATCTGAAATCTCAATTTAGAAGTTGCTGTGATATTAGAAAAAAAAGGAAATATCAGCGAAAACGACTTTTTTTTATATAGTTGAAAATATCTGACGAAATTATAGAACTACATGACTTTATAAATAAGGATTGTGCAAGCATTTATCACAGGTGTGTCCCAACATTTTGCAAAGAAGATCATATTTCACGAAGTAAAAATATGTGGGTTATGAAGAATGAAATAGTTTGAAAACAACCGTAGACGAATTTGTACTTTCACACAAAAAAAACCGTAAGATGACAGAGTTGAGATTGATACTAAAATCACGGGGTTCTGTAATTGAAAGAAAATGCCTCGTTAGACTATTTAACAAATTGTGAAACTACTAACATTTCTTTTCACATTTCTAGCTTGTATTAGAAACACCTTCGTTTTCCTTTTTAAAGCATCAGATATTGACATATTGTCACAGTATATTATTCTCACATATTGTCACAGTATATTATGCTCAATCTCAACAATATATTGTATCTATCTAAGCAAAAAAAACCCTACCTATATTTTGATGTCATAATCTGATAAATAATTTTACTATATAACTTTTTTTTTGCATGTATAGCCTGCTACATTTTGGCCTATTACATCTTACACAAACAACTTATCATTGACCTAATACCTTGTATTACATCTTACACAAACAACTTATCATTGACCTAATACCTTGTATTACATCTCATAAATGTAGCCAAATATTCCTTTCCCAAATTGACTACTGGATCTTAACAAAAAATAACCTATTATATCTAGCCAACTATTCCTTGCCCAAATTGACTACTGGATCTTAACAAAAAATAACCTATTATA
Source organism: Radix auricularia (assembly GCA_002072015.1). Classification (NCBI taxonomy): domain Eukaryota; kingdom Metazoa; phylum Mollusca; class Gastropoda; family Lymnaeidae; genus Radix; species Radix auricularia. The sequence goes on along the minus strand of MUZC01000318.1, from coordinate 111,183 downwards.
TCTAGCCAAATATTCCTTGCCCAAATTGACTACTGGATCTTAACAAAAAATAACCTATTATATCTAGCCAACTATTCCTTGCCCAAATTGACTACTGGATTTTAACAAAAAATAACCTATTATATCTTGCCAACTATTCCTTGGCCAAATTGACTACTGGATCTTAACAAAAAATAACCTATTATATCTTGAAATAACAGCCAACTTACAACAACAAAAAATGTTTTCTTGACAACGATTTGTATGCTATGACTATGAGTAAAAATATTTCATTACACGTTTGTCTTAATTTAATATGAGGTTAAAAATCAATTATTTCGTTCCCAATCTTGTGCCCATGAAAACGTCAGTAGACATTTTGTTACATTTCAATACAATAAGATCGCGGTAATATTATTTTGCCTGTGGTATAAGAAAACAGGCATCGACGAGTAAGATCGATAACAAAAGTTACTCGCTAGCCCATCCCGTTAAATTATCACGACAAACGTTAACAACAACAATTAGAACTACGTCTTTAAGATATTTCTTACACTGACAATCGTCTAAAGCTGTAACAGTAATAAAATATTTCACAAATTATATGATACAGGAATTTTCATACCTTTTTTTTTTTTTATAGCTGCTCAGGAGTTGGTTTCCGATATTCCAGAGACGTGTTCAGCACATTCAATCAATGACTTAACTCCAGTCCAGAACGAAGAAGACATCAAAGATCAGTTTCAAAACTCCATTCCTGGCGTTACACAGTACCAACACAACGTATGTATCACAAACTTTCGATATTTGTTCATATTCGATGCCAGAATCCGGCACTTTACTTTCAAGACAAAGTTTTTTTTTTTTTTAAACTTTTAAACATCACATCCTGTGCCAAGCAGAGGAAGGGAAAAAAACCTTTCACTGCGGCACAAGCCTGGTGTGGATAGAGCCACGACCAAACCTGAACGGCACTCGAGCTTATGTAATGTTAGGGGAACCCACGCGGGCAGCTACACCGACCTGGTTAACCGAGGCCACAGCAGGCTCGGGATTTCAAATCAAACTTCTGGTCTACGTAGCAAGGTGCTCACTCGGTAATGTTCCGTGCGCCACGCGCAAGTGGGGTGGGGTGTGGATGGGTGGAGGGTGGGTGCTGGGATGTGGGTGAGATACTCGCTTAAGTCACGATGCCCCAGACCAGGAAGGCATGTGAAACGAAATAGTAATAGTGGGAGTGTTGTGTTTGTTTGGACAGTGGATTGAGATATGTGTGGAGTTGGTGGTAGGAAGTGGATTGTGATGTGTGGAGTTGGTGGTAGGAAGTGGATTGTCTTGTGTGGAGTTGGTGGTAGGAAGTGGATTGTGATGTGTGGATTTGGTGGTAGGAAGTGGATTGTGATGTGTGGAGTTGGTGGTAGGAAGTGGATTGTGATGTGTGGAGTTGGTGGTAGGAAGTGGATTCTGATGTGTGGAGTTGGTGGTAGGAAGTGGATTGTCTTGTGTGGAGTTGGTGGTAGGAAGTGGATTCTGATGTGTGGAGTTGGTGGTAGGAAGTGGGTTGGGATGTGTGGAGTTGGTGGTAGGAAGTGGATTCTGATGTGTGGAGTTGGTGGTAGGAAGTGGATTGTGATGTGTGGAGTTGGTGGTAGGAAGTGGATTGGGATGTGTGGAGTTGGTGGTAGGAAGTGGATTGTCTTGTGTGGAGTTGGTGGTAGGAAGTGGATTGTCTTGTGTGGAGTTGGTGGTAGGAAGTGGATCGTGATGTGTGGAGTTGGTGGTAGGAAGTGGATTGTCTTGTGTGGAGTTGGTGGTAGGAAGTGGATTGTCTTGTGTGGAGTTGGTGGTAGGAAGTGGATTGTGATGTGTGGAGTTGGTGGTAGGAAGTGGATTGTGATGTGACAATCTAATATGTAACAGGGAGACAACCTAATATGTAACAGGGCGAAAAATTAATATGTAACAGGGAGAAAAATTAATATGCAACAGGGAGACAACCTAATATGTAACAGGGAGACAACTTAATATGTTATAGACAGACAACCTAATATGTAACAGACAGACAACCTAATATGTAACAGACAGACAACCTAATATGTAAAAGATAGACAACCTAATATGTAACAGACAGAAAACCTAATATGTTACAAACAGACAACCTAATATGTAAAAGACAGACAACCTAATATGTAACAAACAGACAACCTATTATGTAACAGACAGACAACCTAATATGTAACAGGGAGACAACTTGATATGTAACAGGGAGACAACCTCATATGTAACAGGGAGACAACTTTACATGTAACAGGGAGACAACCTCATATGTAACAGGGAGACAACTTTTAATGTAACAGGGAGACAACCTCATATATAACAGACAGAAAACCTAATATGTGACAGGGAGACAACTTTACATGTAACAGGGAGACAACCTCATATGTAACAGGGAGACAACTTTATATGTAACAGTGAGACAACCTCATATATAACAGACAGAAAACCTAATATGTAACAGACAGACAACCTAATATGTAAAAGATAGACAACCTAATATGTAACAGGTAGGCAACCTAATATGTAACAGGGAGACAACTTAATATGTAACAGGGAGACAACCTAATATGTAACAGGGAGACAACTTAATATGTTACAGGTAATCAACCTAATATGTAACAGACGGACAACTTATTATGTAACAGGGAGACAACCTAATATGTCACAGGGAGACAACCTAATATGTAACAGACAGACAACTTAATATGTTACAGACAGACAACCTAATATGTAACAGGTAGACAACCTAATATGTAACAGGGAGACAACCTAATATGTCACAGGGAGACAACGTAATATGTAACAGACAGACAACTTAAAATGTAATAGGGAGACAACTTAATATGTAACAGGGAGACAACTTAATATGTAACAGGGAGACAACTTAATATGTAACAGGGAGACAACTTAATATGTAACAGACAGACAACCTAATATGTAGCAGGGAGACAACTTTATATGTAACAGACAGACAACCTAATATGTAACAGACAGACAACCTAATATGTAAAAGACAGACAACCTAATATGTAACAGACAGAAAACCTAATATGTAAAAGACAGACAACCTAATATGTAACAGACAGACAACCTAATATGTAACAGGGAGACAACTTGATATGTAACAGGGAGACAACCTCATATATAACAGACAGAAAACCTAATATGTAGCAGGGAGAAAACTTTATATGTAACAGGGAGACAACCTTATATGTAACAGGGAGACAACTTTATATGTAACAGACAGACAATCTCATATGTAACAGGGAGACAACTTTATATGTAACAGGGAGACAACCTCATATGTAACAGGGAGACAACTTTATATGTAACAGGGAGACAACCTCATATATAACAGACAGAAAACCTAATATGTAACAGACAGACAACCTAATATGTAAAAGATAGACAACCTAATATGTAACAGACAGACAGCCTAATATGTAGCAGGTAGGCAACCTAATATGTAACAGGGAGACAACTTAATATGTAACAGGTAGACAACCTAATATGTAACAGGGAGACAACTTAATATGTTACAGGTAGACAACCTAATATGTAACAGGGAGACAACTTATTATGTAACAGGGAGACAACCTAATATGTAACAGGGAGACAACTTAATATGTTACAGGTAGACAACCTAATATGTAACAGACAGACAACTTAATATGTAACAGGGAGACAACCTAATATGTCACAGGGAGACAACCTAATATGTAACAGGGAGACAACCTAATTTGTAACAGGGAGAAAAACTAATATGTAACAGGTAGACAACTTAATATGTAACAGGGAGACAACCTAATATGTAACAGGGAGACAACCTAATATGTAACTGGGAGACAACCTAATATGTAACAGGGAGACAACCTAATATGTAACAGGGAGACAACTTAATATGTTACAGGTAGACAACCTAATATGTAACAGACAGACAACTTAATATGTAACAGGGAGACAACCTAATATGTCACAGGGAGACAACCTAATATGTAACAGGGAGACAACCTAATTTGTAACAGGGAGAAAAACTAATATGTAACAGGTAGACAACTTAATATGTAACAGGGAGACAACTTAATATGTAACAGGGAGACAACTTAATATGTAACAGGGAGACAACTTAATATGTAACAGGGAGACAACTTAATATGTAACAGACAGACAACCTAATATGTAACAGGGAGACAACTTTATATGTAACAGGGAGACAACCTCATATATAACAGACAGAAAACCTAATATGTAACAGGGAAATAACATTATGATATGTTGCATGTGTTCAAACCCCGCCATGAAACTAATAAAGTATATTTTACCCACCGATAGTTTTCAAGAATAAGCCTTTGCCTCGGCACATCTCGTCCAACGATTCAAACCTTCAAATGACCTCCGGGTCCATTTGACACACGTCACGACAAATCAAATAATCATTGACATAAACACACTGCCCTATAAGGCGAATATTGATTGGCATGCACGCACTCTGACGTCATATAACTGAAATAACCTTTTAATCACCGAAGCAGACACATCATTTCCCCTAATATTTTATTCCATGTAATACACACCACTTTTTAAACAGAAACACAAATTCATTCAAATTTTTGGAATGTAAGAAAAAAAACAGGTGTACCCCCCCACCCCCATCCCGCTCTAATGTAGAACACAATTTAAAAACTAAGATCTCACTCAATACTTTTATTTCATTCCCCTTTAGTTCTATATTTTTTGTCCCGCTGAAATGAGCCATGAGCATGATCCAAATTTTTAGTGATGTCTATTCCCAATATCCTTTCATCATATCAGCATTCTCCCCCCCCCCCCACCACCACCTTACCACCCCCCATCGCGTCCGTGGAACTGAATCCCACAAAAAACTCTCCCCTCAATCAGAGACATTAAGTTGACGTCATGTGTGATGGGATTATTTATCCAAGTTAACGGTCTCGTTCTTAATGAGCCGTCCTCAAAGCCAGGCCGTGGTCGCCTCGGGAGATTGTTCAAGCCAAGCGTGGATATTAACATCAGCAGTGGGAACTGATGAGAGTAGGAAAATAAACCCAAGAAACCCACATTTAAACACCCCCATCCCAGAAAAAAAACCCAACATATTTTTAAACCCAAAATATCCATATTTCTCGGAACATCCTCACAAATTGCTGGGAATTTTTTTAAGATTAATATTCGGAAGACTCGTAACTTTTGGAATACAGTTGGGAGGGCTTCACGCGACGAGAGTTAGAGATTATTCATTCCTGCTCGTTATACAAACATGAAATGTCGTCATGCAGTGTAGACAAAATTAATGGGTAGGCGGCTGTGAGGGGGATTACATGTGAAGCGACGAGTGGTAGAATTGTATGCATGAATGAACTTGTAACGAAATGTAGTTTTCAATCAAAATAGACCGCACACACGGGGGTTATATAAACGGTGGGTTAAACTAGATCCCAGATGGCGTGTTGTTTATTAGCTGTGGGTTAAACTAGATCACAGATGGCGTGTTGTTTATTAGCTGTGGGTTAAACTAGATCACAGGTGGCGTGTTTTTTTTTTTAAAACTAAAAGCTAAATCGATCAAAATTTGTAAAGTAATTTATTAAAACATACTACAATATAAATAAAAGTGCAGATGTTTAATAATATTTTACAGTATCTGGTAGAGCGGTCGAATCTTGTAGAATATAGACTAGGACCGTGGTGTACAATAACAAAACCGATATTCAATGTACATGTAGAAGTGACCTTTGACCCACTCGTAAGCCGACCTGCGAACATTTTTTCCTAGGTTTAAAAAAAAAGGCGTCTTTAGAACGAGAATATACGGTAAATATGACGAAACATATAAAACTACACAGCTCTGGTCTAAAAATCTCTATTTTTGCGCTAAGTTTAGAAACCATAATCACAAAACCCAAATAAAGACCATTAAACTATCACCAGGTAAACCCAAATAAAGACCATTAAACTATCACCAGGTAAACTATCACCAGGTAAAATATGCACAGTCAGACAAATAGTTAGTGACGTCTTCACAAAATGTTTACAAACGAGTTTAACTTACTCTCTCTCTCTCCCTCTCTGTCTCTCTCTGTCTGTCTCTATCCATCCACTGAATGAACTGCTTGCTGTAGCGACTGTACAATCGCTCTGTGTGCTGAGTGCCCAGTGCTGAGTCTTAGACGGACTGCGATAACTTAATAGATCGTTTATCGATTGGCAGTCCAAACCCCCCCCCCCAAACCATCACCCACTATCCCCCCCCCNTTAGATATATATTTAAATTTATTTTTTTTTTAAAGAAAAAATAAATTAATTAATAATTTTAAAAAAGCAATTTAAAAAAGCAGAAGTTAGCTAGAGTTTACATCAATTATTAGAAGAATCCACAAAATCACTAACCGTTCTAAGACTTACTGTACCCTAGCACAACTGTCCACTTGATGATTGTGTCCATAGCACAAATAGCCACTTTATGATTGTATCCGCAGCACAACTGGCCACTTTATGATTATATCCACAACACAAATAGCCACTTTATGATTGTATCCACAGCACAAATAGCCACTTTATGATTGTATCCACAGCACAAATAGCCACTTTATGATTGTATCCACAGCACAAATAGTCACTTTTTTATTGTATCCACAGCACAAATAGCAACTCTATGACATTATCCACATCCCCACTAACAGATCCATATATGGCTGTATCCATAACATCAATCACCAACATATAATATTACCGGCTCGACAATATTATTTATCCATCTATTATTGGACTCACAAATAAAATTTCCAGTATAAAATTCGCTGGTTTTAATATACCAAGAATCATTAGATTCACCCACTTCGAAAATTGTTGAAAAAACAGACCCCCCCCCCCCCCCCCCCCCCACCTTCACGTATATTTCTCACAGTCAGGTCCGTAAAGTGTCTGTCAATCAATTAAACTGTAATTTATCGTGCTTAAAGTAAACATTCTTCTATTTGGCTATCTTTAATAAGATTTGGATCACTAGTATAATGACAAGTGAAGGAAGTGTAAAGATGCTACTTAAAATGACATGTATATTTTATATTATTGTTGTAGGTCACACTTTAGGTAATGGAGACGAAGAGAGTCACACTTAAACATTAAAATGTCAGTGACTTTCACATGCCTCTTTGACGGTTTTTTTTTGTTGTTGGCCACATGTGTAAAAACATTGATAAATAAAAGTAAAAACTCATAAACACACAAGCAAAAAAAAAAAAAAACACACACACACAACAGGAGTGACGTCATTGATGTATGCGTGTTGTCAGGGACGTAATTAATGTTAGAGTCTAGGGGGTCTTCAACTCCATTTTAAACCATGCTGTGTCTCACATTTGATGAACCAGTCACTGGTCAGTACTTATAACAAATGTAATCTTTAGTCAATGATTTTAGTCAACCATAGAGTGATCTTAAGGTATCTAGAGTAGTTTCACTGTTCTTGAATGGGTCAATATTAAATAATTGTGAATTTTAAGGTATTAAGGGTCGTTTCACTGTTCTTGAATGGGTCAATATTAAATATTTGTATTGTGAGAATCTTTCCTTCGATCCACTAGATTCTCTTTAACAGGTTCTCTGTCATGTCTCCAAAAACTCAATAAATGATTTCATTTTTCAAAAATTTTAATCAATTTGTTTTTTTGTTGTTTTTTTTTTTTGGTTTTAATTGACGTTCATCTTTCAGGTAATTAAATTATTATCAAACTATTATTACCACTTTCATCTGAAATACGTTTGTTTAACATAATTCAAAGTTTTTATATTTTATTCTCTTTCTCTGTCCGCCCCACATCACTCGACAATTTGACCAGTCTGTACAACATCTCACACCCTCACTGGGATGTTCCCCAACAAACTTGTGCCACTGTGTCTGTACAACATCACACACCCTCACTGGGATGTTCCCCAACAAACTTGTGCCACTGTGTATGTACAACATCTTACACCCTCACTGGGATGTTCCCCAACAAACTTCTGCCACTGTGTCTGTACAAAATCTCACACCCTCACTGGGATGTTCCCCAACAAACTTGTGCCACTGTGTCTGTACAACATATCACACACTTACTGGGATGTTCCCCAACAAACTTGTGCCACTGTGTCTGTACAACATCTCACACCCTCACTGGGATGTTCCCCAACAAACTTGTGCCACTGTGTCTGTACAACATATCACACACTCACTGGGATGTTCCCCAACAAACTTGTGCCACTGTGTCTGTACAACATCTCACACCCTCACTTGGATGTTCCCCAACAAACTTGTGCCACTGTGTCTGTACAACATC
>MUZC01000318.1:75257-90890 GCA_002072015.1 Radix auricularia | reverse complement strand
ATATATATACATATGTTATGTCACAAAAAATGTTTTAAATCAAATATTTAAGTGAAAGTTTTATTTTAAGCTTCAAGTTTTGATATGACGTCACACATCGTCATTTATGGACGGCCCTTTATACTCTCCACGTTTCTACAAATTTTACGTCATAAAGATTCCAGCGACCCGCTTCTAAAGATAACATCAGGGCAACTTAAGTTCAAGTTGAGGTCAGATTGAGACCCGCTAAAAGATTTGACATGAGACCCGTTGAAAGATTTCACTTGAGAGCCGCTGAAAAATTTGACTTGTGACCCTCTGAAAGATTTGACTTGAGACCCACTGAAAGATTTGACATGAGACCCGCTGAAAGATTTGACTTGAGACCCGCTGAAAGATTTGACATGAGACCCGCTGAAAGATTTGACTTGAGACCATCTGAAAGATGTGACATGAGACCCGCTGAAAGATTTGACTTGTGACCCTCTGAAAGATTTGACATGATTCCCGCTGAAAGAAATGACATGAGACCCGCTGAAAGATTTGACTTGAGACCAGCTGAAAGATTTGACTTGAGACCCGCTGAAAGATTTGAGTTGAGACCCGCTGAAAGATTTGACATGAGACCAGCTGAAAGAAATGACATGAGACCCGCTGAAAGATTTGACTTGAGACCCGCTGAAAGATTTGACTTGAGACCAGCTGAAAGAAATGACATGAGACCCACTGAAAAATTTGACTTGAGACCCACTGAAAGATTTGACATGAGACCCACTGAAAGATTTGACTTAAGACCCGCTGAAAGATTTGACTTGAGACCCGCTGAAAGATTTGACATGAGACCCGCTGAAAGATTTGACTTGAGACCCGCTTCTAAAGATTTGACATGAGACCCGCTGAAAGATTTGACTTGAGACCCGTTGAAAGATTTGACTTGAGACCCGTTGAAAGATTTGACATGAGACCCGTTGAAAGATTTGACATGAGACCCGCTGAAAGATTTGACATGAGACCTGCTGAAAGATTTGACATGAGACCCGTTGAAAGATTTGACTTGAGACCCGTTGAAAGATTTGACATGAGACCCGCTGAAAGATTTGACATGAGACCCGCTGAAAGATTTGACATGAGACCCGCTGAAAGATTTGACTTGAGACCCGCTGAAAGATTTGACTTGAGACCCGCTGAAAATTTGACATGAGACCCGCTGAAAGATTTGACATGAGACCTGCTGAAAGATTTGACATGAGACCCGCTGAAAGATTTGACTTGAGACCCGTTGAAAGATTTGACATGAGACACGCTGAAAGATTTGACTTGAGACCCGTTGAAAGATTTGACATGAGACCCGCTGAAAGATTTGACATGAGACCTGCTGAAAGATTTGACATGAGACCCGCTGAAAGATTTGAAATGAGACCCGCTGAAAGATTTGACTTGAGACCCGCTGAAAGATTTGACTTGAGACCCGCTGAAAGATTTGACTTGAGACCCGTTGAACGGCTAACAGGAGCATCACTTGTCTTTGTTCAACTGTCTTTAAAAGAGAAAGAGAGAGAGGGAGAGAGAGGGAGATATTGGGAGACTGAGAGAACAATAGAAAGTGAGAGTATGAGAGAGCTAGAGGGGAGAAATAATTTTAAAAAATAGAGAGGATGACAGAAAGAAAGTGAGAGAGGCAGAATGGGAAAGAAAGAAAGTGTAAGAGTGGAAGAGAGAGAGAATGTGTGAAAAGTTGAGACAGAGGGTGAGTGAGGGCGAATAGATGAAAGGATAAGACAGAGAGAGAGAAAGTAAATATGTGAAAGGAGAGAGAGACAGCGCCAATGTGGGAAAGGGAGAGAGGGGGAGAGAGTCATTGACTCGTGAAATAACTGATGACCTCACCACAGAGTTACTGGACCTGACAGGTGATTAGTGTAAATCTCTGTGATTGGAGTCATAAGATGACCCTGGTCAGTTATCACATGACTAATCCAAGCGAACTTCCCTCTGGTTGAGGTCAAGTGGTTCTCAAACTACGACATTCTGCCAAGAATTTAGATCTGAGTTTGACAATGTAAATAAACCTTTACAAATCCTTATAATAAACCGTTCAAATGATTAAACATTGTGCACAAATGCACACATATCCTGTTATAAAACACTGTGCACAAATGCACACATATCCTGTTATAAAACACTGTGCACAAATGCACACATATCATCTTATAAAACACTGTGCACAAATGCACACATATTCTGTTATAAAACACTGTGCACAAATGCACACATATTCTGTTATAAAACACTGTGCACAAATGCACACATCCTGTAAACTATTTCTTCATAATAATAGAATAGGTGAAATCCAACGTTTTATTTAATCTAGATGTTTTATTGACTTACAAAGATTTCTTTATTATAAGAAATGAAAGCTTATAATAACAGAATTACCTTTAACAGCTGTTTGCTGGAGATATTAATGAGTCTTACCACTTCTATGGTAAAACACATGAAGAACATTCCAATATTTTCCTTTTTGTGACTATCAATTTTATGTGTGTATGATGTAAGTAATAAATCTGAATTACCCTGTAAGTATATAATCTGAATTACTATGTAAGTAATAAATCTTAATAACTGTATGACTTCGAAGTGCATGCTATTTCCTTCCTTTAAACTAATGCCAGCGCTCTAATTAAGACAGGTATATGTTCTTGTTTGAAATAATTATCACAAATATTATGACTATCAAAGTTGAAATAATTATCACAGCTTTAGTGACCATCTAGTTGAGAGCAGATATATCGGATCACTGGTGTATGTCATTAAAAAAAAACATCACTGTGATCCTGAAAATGTGATCAGGATTGTTGACTGAAGCATACGTTGAACAAAAAAACCGCTTGTAAATTAATATACCCGATTTAGGCACAATTAAATTAATATACCAGATTTTAGCACAATTAAATTAATATACCAGATTTTAGCTCAATTAAATTAATATACCAGATTTTAGCTCAATTAAATTAATATACCAGATTTTAGCACAATTAAATTAATATACCAGATTTTAGCTCAATTAAATTAATATACCAGATTTTAGCACAATTAAATTAATTTACCAGATTTTAGCACAATTAAATTAATATACCAGATTTTGTTGTTGTTGAGCCTTCTCGTCCATGAGGGACATCTACCGATCATCGCCGGCGTCTGCACTTCCTCCTAGGACATAGGCCACCTACAAGAGCTCTCCAGGCATCTCTATCCTGGGCCATTTTCTCCAGGATCTTCCATTCATGGCCAATCCTCTTGATGTCTGGCTCCAATTCTCGGCGCCAGGTGTTTCTTGGGCGGCCTCTTTTCCGTTTACCCTGTGGGTTCCATTTCAGGGCTTGCCTTGTTGTATTAGAAGCAGGTTTCCTTAGTGTATGACCGATCCACCTCCACCGCTTTTGAAGAATCTCTTCCTCAATGGGCTTCTGTTTAGTCCGCTGCCACAGTTCCTGGTTGCTGATTTTGTCCGGCCAGTGAATTCTTAGAATCCTTCTTAGACAATTGTTAATGAAGGTCTGGATTCTGGTCAGGTTTACAGCCGTTGTTCTCCATGTCTCAGCTCCATATAGCAGCACTGGTTTCACCATAGCGTTAAAAATCCTTACTTTTAACTTGCTGCCTAAGTTGTTGGCGACCCAAACATTCTTGAGTTGCTGGAAGGCTGCTCTTGCTTTTCCGATCCTTATTTTGACGTCGGCATCTGTACCACCTTGTTTATCTACCATGCTGCCAAGGTAAACAAAACTCTCCACCTCCTCAAGGGCTTCTCCTTCAAGCATGATGGGTGATGTACTGGTGGCATTAACCTTGAGGATTTTACTCTTCCCTTTGTGTATGTTGAGACCTATGCTAGCAGAAGTGGCTGCGACAATGTTTGTTTTCTCCTGCATCTGTTGTTGAGTATGTGGAAGAAGGGCAAGGTCATCAGCAAAGTCGAGATCATCGAGTTGATCCCACAAGGTCCATTGGATGCCATTCCTTTTCTGCTGTGTAGATGTTTTCATCACCCAGTCAATGGCTAATAGAAACAGAAAGGGTGACAGCAAGCAACCTTATCTCACACCAGTCTTCACATGGAAAGCATCTGTCACCTGCTGACCATGGACAACTCGGCAGTTTATCCCTTCATACATGTTTCTGATTATATCCGTAATATTCTGTGGCATCCCATAGTGCCTTAGCAATCTCCACATGGTTTGCCTGTCCACACTGTCGAAGGCTTTTTCGTAGTCAACAAAGTTGACATAGAGTGGTGAGTTCCACTCTAGTGACTGCTCTAGAATGATACGCAGTGTCGCTATTTGGTCAGTGCAGGATCTGTTGGTGCGAAAACCAGCTTGTTGGTCCCGCAGTAGAGGGTCTACCGCGTTTTTCATCCTGTTAAGCAATACACGGTTGAAAACCTTTCCTGGGATGGACAGTAGGGTAATCCCTCTGTAGTTCGAGCAGGAGCTTAAATCTCCCTTCTTTGGGATCTTGATAAGGTATCCCTCTTTCCAATCAGAAGGCACTTGTTCCTCTTCCCATATCTTCATAAACAAAGTGTGTAGCATTTCCACACTGGTTTCCAAGTCCGCCTTCAGTATATCTGCTGGGATGCCATCAGGTCCTGCAGCCTTTACATTTCTGAGTTGTTTAATGGCCCTGCTAATCTCTTCTTTTGTGGGACTATTACAGTCAATTTGTAGGTCATTATCAGCTGGTTGGATATCTGGTGGATTCCTTGGTTCTGGTCTGTTTAAGAGCTCTTCAAAATGCTCCTTCCATCTACCTCTCTGCTGCACATCACTTGCAATGTTGTTTCCCATTTTATCCTTCACTGGTCTCTCAATCATGCTAAATTTCCCAGATAGCATCTTAATTGTATCAAACAGTTCTCTCATGTTCCCCTGGTAAGCTGCATCTTCTGCTTCTTTAGCAAGTTTGTCCACAAATTCTTTCTTGTCCCTCTTGATGCTTTTCTTAACTTCTTTATTTGCATCTGCATACTCTTTCTGGGATTTGTATTTCTGGGCTCGTGTGCGGCTGTTGTTTATTTCTGTTTTCTTTCTTTTCCTTTGTTCTATTTTATTCAGTGTACCTGCTGTTATCCATTCTTTATGTGCCTGTTTCTTGTTTCCTAGCACTTCTTGGCATGTTGACTGGACTATTTCCTTCACGCTTTGCCACTTTCCTTCAGTGGACTCGTCTTCGAGTATTTGGCGTAGGGCTTGGAACCTTTTGGACAGTGAGATCTTGAATTCTTCTTTCTTTGCTTGGTCCTTCAGGAGGGAGGTATTATACCGAGACCTACATGCTGGTTGCTCGGTATAATGTCTCTTTAGCTTCAATTTTATCCTGGCCACAAGAAGATGGTGATCTGAGGCAACATCAGCTCCCCTCTTTACACGAACGTCTTGGAGAGATCGCCTGAATTTTTTACTAATGCATACATGGTCTATTTGGTTAATCGTTCTCATGTCCGGTGAGACCCATGTAGCTTTATGTATTCTCTTGTGCTGGAAAATACTCCCTCCTATTACTAGGTCTGCTGTGGCACATAGGTCTGCAAACCTCTCACCGTTGTCGTTCATCTCGCCTATCCCTTGTTGTCCCATAACCTCTTCATACCCTGTGTTGTTATTGCCGATCTTTGCATTGAAGTCTCCCATGAGGATGACGATGTTCCTCCGTGGGCGACCCTGGACTATGGTTATCACTCTATTGTAGAATTCTTCTTTGTCTTCTTCGTCGCTTTCGTTAGTTGGTGCATAGCATTGGATGACATCTAGGTTGATGCTACGCTTCTTTGTCCGAAAGGTTGCTAAAAAGAATTATAGGTCCATGGGCCTCCCATCCAATGAGTGCTCCTTGTGTTGCCCTTGATAGCATCATGGCAGCACCCTGGGTATGGGGGGCATCCTCTTCTTCGTGTCCCGAATATATCACCATCTCTCCCGAGATTAATCTCTTCTGCCCCAGTCCAGTCCATCTTACTTCACTAATTCCTAGAATGGTGAGCTTATAGTTCTTCATCTCCGCGGCTATCTGTGCAGCCTTTCCCGCTTCATACATCGTGCGGACATTCCACGCTCCGATGGTGGTGGTGTTCCTGGTAGAGATGATGGTTGTCGGTCTAACAGCTTCCAGATTTTGGCTTTCACTATTAGGCGTCATATTTCCCTCCTCAGAGGATCCATCTTCTCCCAGGACTGAAATGGCTTTTGTTGCTCTTTTCGGTGTTTTTGTAACTTTGATTTTTTACACGTCAGGGTTGTTGGCCTTGCGCGCAACCACTTGGGGGGTTGCCCCTCACAGCTCAATGGGAAGCTTCCTTTGTTCGGGTTGGGTCCCTAGCCTTTGTGGATCCCTCCACTTCCTACAAGGCAGTAGGGCTGAATTTGGTCCACCCCGGGTATTTTATTTCCCCGGTACCCTCCATATCTGGTGGGCTTTCCCCTATCCGCCGGCTGGGGAGGCGCTCGATAGAAGATCAGCAACTCCCATGAGATTTTAGCACAATTAAATTAATTTACCAGATTTTAGCACAATTAAATTAATTTACCGGATTTAAGCACAATTAAATTAATTTACCAGATTTTAGCACAATAAATTAATATACCAGATTTTAGTACAGTTAAAAAAAATAATGCACCATTTTGAAACATTTAGACTTGAATAATCACACGCCAGATAGAAACCAATGTTAAATTAAATCCCAGACCTAAGCTCATTATCATCATCATTTGTCCTTTGGGTTCCTTGTGGAACATAGGGCCTCTGTCAAAGCTTGCCACTGTGCACGGTCCCTTGCCAGTCGCTTCAATTCTTCCCACCTATTTCCAGTTCTTCCAGCCTCATCTAACATGCTCCGTCTTCCTCGCTGGCGTTTGCCCTGGGGGTTCCAATCTAAGGCCTGCCTCACCCTGCTGTTATCTTTCCGAAGGGTGTGTCCAATCCATCTCCATTTCCTTTCCATGATTTGTTGTTCTGCTGTCTTTTGTCAACACCTCTCCCACAGTTTGGAGTTTTCGACCTTGTCGTACCATTTTATTTTCAGACCTAAGCTCATACTTAATACTATTCCCAATCAACATTTGAGCTTTAGAAAGTTGTAACATTTGAGCTTTAGAAAGATGTAACATTTTAGCTTCAGAAAGTTGTGCTCTCTTGAGAGTAATGAAGGTCAAGGCTATTTCAGTCATCACAAAACGTCTCGGCTTGTTATTTACCTGTTTGAGATTTGGGATCTGTGTGTGTGTGTGTGTGTGTGTGTGTGTGTGTGTGTGTGTGTGTGTGTGTGTGTGTGTGTCTGTGTGTGTGTGTTGGGGGGGGGGCTAAGAAAGAACTTGTTTTCAAAAATACTCTTTCCTGGCACTCTAATTTATGATGCACACTAAAATAAATTTGTATTGCTTGTGGCTCCGTCTAGAGCGTGGATAGAACAACCTACGAACCGCGGGCCTTATCTGGCCTGCTAATTCGAGATTTTGGGCACGCAAGTTGACTGCAGTTTTAGTGATGAATTTAAAATCTGCAACAGTGCATTGTAATCAAAATTATTAAATATTATTGGAAAAAAAATGATGAAGGGAATTTAAAAAAAAACTGCGCATGACAAATCCAATGATAGTATAATCAGAGTGGTTCAAAGAAGCAGTAATAATGGTGTGTGTAAGTGTGTGTGTGTGTGTGTGTGTGTGTGTGTTTTGTGTGTAAGTGTGTGTGTGTGTGTTGATATCTGCAAACATAAGCTAACATTTTAGTTTAAAGCAAAATTAGACAAATGCAACAGGCTAATTAGAGAGTTGTGTTTGCTGCAAACCAACTACGAAAGAGACAAACTAATGTGTTGACATTATTTGGTTCAAGTGATGAGCGGATCTAATTGACAATATAACCAGCCAAGCTGAGCAATCATTCACCTGGAACTAAGGTTACTGATAAGCTTAAATTGATCTGGGCAAGGAATTACATTATTGGATATCAGTGTTCATTAAGTTTCTACCCCTGTAGAGGTTTGATGGATTCAGGAACTTTCATTTCCATTTTGTAACGGAGAATTTCAGCATAAGAGCTGTCGTCATTTTCTAACTCTGAGTTAGACTCCATTACTGCCATTAGCTTAATACGCTTTTCATTTGGTTTGATAAGCAGGTTAAGTGTTAGAACCCTGGTAGGTAAACTTTTTAAACATTTGGAACATTCCCATCAGTCAATAGTTTAAACTAAAGTGCTCGTGTAATCGTCAGGAAATTTATTATTTTTTACCGTTTTTTTTAAATATATTTATTTTTTAACTTTTTTATTTTCAATAATTTGTAAGTGATGGGTAGATTAATCGTGAAAAATAATTTAATCTTTAAAAATTTTAACGATTAATCGAGAAATTAATGGTTTGATCTTGCACGTTTCTTTCAATCTGGTTGGTAGTTTGTAGTTGTTGTGGTACGGAGAGGTTCTGTCAGATTAGTTACTGCTCGATGTTTTGATATTATCAATTCGATCATGAAGAATAAAAGTTCATAGGAATTTGTGTCTGGATCTATTATTGAAATACTTCCTCGTTTTTCCTTTTAATAAAGTTCCCATTACGGGCCGTCCATAAAGTACGTCATGCTCCAGAGGGGGGAGGGGGTGTAAGAAAGTGTGACAGTTTGTGACATGGGGCAGTGGGGTGTCCGGCCATGTGTGACCTCACGGTGTTTTATATTAAATTTTATTTATTTTTTGTTAATAAAAATAATATTTTTGTTCGAAAGTGTNTTTTTTTTTTTTTTTTTTTTTTTTTTTTTTAAAAAAAAAAATTTTTGTGTGGTGGGGGGGGGGGGGGGGGGGGGGGGGGGGGGTTCCCCCGAGATTTGTGACAGGGGGAGGGGGAGTTAAAATGTTCAAAAATAGCGTGACGTACTTTATGGACGGCCCCTTAGAATAAGTTCGTTAATCTCCAGCAATTCTTGCCTCAGTTGACGTGACACCTTCTATTCAGTTGTGTCCCCTGTTGACATATTCCGGACTATAACTTACCAAGTTTGTCTTTTCTTAATTCAGATTGCATTGGGATATCGCGATACAAACTTTACTTTTTTGTGACATTCTCATTGGAGGGTTGAGTCCTTCAGACTCTTATAACCCAGGCTACAATATCCACGGCGAACCTCAACATAAGGGCATCGCCATGGAGATATTCTTCCGCAGTGCGATGGCTGCCTGACCTCACCGCGTCCCCAATTGCCGCAGAACAATCGGTCAGCACGTGTGCCACTGTCTCCTCGGCCATGCCACATAAACGGCAGCCGGGTTCCCTGTTTTTGTCTAGCCTGTGAAAGTAACTGTTTGTTGGACAATGTCCAGTCCTCATCTGCGTAACGAGGGACTGGCAGCTACGAGGCAGTTTCCACCAGGGATCTCGCTTGCGCGGTCGCGGCATTTTATCGTAAAGCATCCTTGCCGTGTCACCATTTTCCCAACCTATTAGCCATTTTTCCGTGAAATGGTCTTTTAGCCACAATTTTACCACCAACTGGGTCATTGGGCGTTCGATTTGGGGCTGGGCAGCACCCTGTTGTGCCAGCAAGTTTGCCTTTTCTTGCTGTGGTATCTTTACTGTTTTTCATTGTGTCGATTCTAATTGCTAACTTCGTAATTTTCAGGATAGACGAAATGAATTTCTGGCTTTATGGATAACAGCTGTGCTGAGTCCTCCTTTCATTCTGATAGAAATCTGATTTTCTTCGTGGATATAAACTTCTAAATAAACTGATAACTTTAGTAGAACTAACAAAAGTAAAGGTCAATACTTCGAAATTCGAACGTATCACCAACCAATGAGAACCATTTTGCTCCCTACAACTTGTAAACTTAAAATCAATCTTAAAAGATATACAAGCGTTTCTTTCGGTCAAGTTCTTTTTTTTTTTTAAACGTTCATTTTTTGGTTTGATATTATAAATATTAAATGGTCTCTCATATGACCATCTCAAACAGTACCGGGACGTGGAACAAGTGGTCCTGGGGCGCCAAAAAAACATTAATTTTTTTACATTTAATTTACTATGGTGTATTTATCTAAGGATTCTGCTTCTTTCGATACACAAGATGGAAAAGCTTGTTGCCCGCTTGGGCGGCACCACATCCAAAGAACATCAATGACACATTAGCGCAGATCAGACAATCGACTATAATCAATTTTTGCGCTCTATGTTGGCGCTCTTCTGTCGGCGCTCTTTTGTCTTGCGCGCTTTTGATGGGTCGCCAATGTTGGCAAGCTAATCTACTTCTATTTCCGTTTTGTTTTCCTATTTGGTTTTTGTCTTCTTAAATTTCATTGATATCTTATCAACGCCGGGATTCGAAAGTGTCTTCTGGTGAAGTTATCGTTATTATCCCAAGAGCGTTACTTGTGTCAATCAGTTTAAATTATTTAATTCATTTTTGAGCTTTAAAGAATTTAAAAATATGCTTAGATTTATACCGTCAATGAAATGCACATGTTAAGATTTTTTTTAAAAACCCAATTAACGACTTCCAATAAACAGCTATTTGTGACATGTGATTAACGACTTCCAATAAATAGCTATTTGTGACATGTGATTAACGACTTCCAATAAATAGCTATTTGTGACAGGTGATTAACAACTTCCAATAAACAGCTATTTGTGACAGGTGATTAACAACTTCCAATAAACAGCTATTTGTGACAGGTGATAAACGACATCCAATAAACAGCTATTTGTGACATGTGATTTTACTGGTAAGGTTATTAATTACTTAAAATGAAGATTTAATGTTATAAAAGAAAAATATTATATTTATATTACATATACTATTTGACCTTTACGATGTTTTATGTTCCAGATTACAGATCGGTCACTTGAACGCTCACATTAAAGCCACTTATTGGAAAAATGAGATCGAAACAGGCATCGTTAAAAAGTTCACTTTTTAAAACATACAAAAAGCATGAAACTTGTTACAGACAATACTATAAAACATACTAATGATAGTTAAAATGAGAATTTTTCTAGCATAAATCAAAGGTAAAATTAAATTTACCACGACAGCTCAAATGGCAGGTAGATCTACCACCGGTGCAATTAAAACATGGAATTTATTTCAGTAATGATTACAGTAAAAAATTATTATTTACTGAAACAATTACATAGCTGTTAATATGAAAGCCACTGAGGCAAATACGTGGCAGTTAAAATTACTGATATAATTAACAAGGTTGCACTGAGAAGGATATATGACATTGACATAAATAATGTGATATTGAAAAACTGCCCACGCCCAGTAAAGAATAATTTCTTTAAAAATGCTAGTAGACTTAAGCCAGTCAAACACGTGTGTCCATGATATTGCCGTCACGCTTAGTGATGACAGGTGAGAGGTAAAACAGACACTACCGATTTGATGACATGCATGTAGTGGCATTACTACTAATTGAGGCAAAAGTAAAAACAAAAGACAGGCGGGGGGCGGGGAGGTCTTTTACTGAGATGAATGTCAAGGACGAGGCCGAACATCCCGTTCATTTCGCCACCAGGTCTTCATATTTGGGCATCTCTTCAAGCGCCCCGTTGTGAAAGAAAATATGGCGCCCGCCGTCAGCTATGACTTCACCAGCTGTGATAAAACTTCCAGCGTCGGACACCAGGAAGGCGATGGTTTCAGCTATCTCCTCGGGTTGACCGTTACGACCAAGGATAGTTTTACGTTCATGGTGGGCAAGGAGCTGCAAACATTAGAAAATGCGTGGATATTAAAGTTGTAAAAAATATTTTCTAGTTACGTAAAAAAAATTATAAAGAAGAGAATATTACATATTTAAAGAATTTTTATTTAAATTGTTTTTTTTTTTCTTGTGCAAAATTTTAAATTATTTAATGCAGCTTAAATTCATTTAGTACTATAATGACTATAAGCTGACCTGATTGAATGCGGCATTGTCTGGTCCACCCGTGAATGCGTAGAAGATGGGAGTAACAACAGTACCTGGACTGTGGAACACATGAATGTGTAGAAGATAGGAAGGGGCGAAACTTTACGACGTTAAATTTGATGGGGAGGGGTTCACTTTTTGTGACCTCGTATGACGAGAGGTGGGGGAGAGTCGGCAACAAAATACGACACAGGATATAGGAAAATGACATTAGCCGAAGCCTTTACTGTCGTGTTAGTTTTTTTTTAAAGCTCAAATTGATTGTTTTCGTTACACAATTTGTTTGTGTATTTTGTATTTTGTTTTAAAAATGTATCGCAGTCCCATTCTGTATAATAAGATAAACGAAAATAAATCGCCCCAGTAAGACACAAATAGAAAATGTGCAATTTACACAAATAAATAACTCACATAAAACAAAAACAAATAAACGCAAATTAATAATAGTCATAACAACACACCGATAATGATTTCACTAAATAAAGCAATAATATACTCGCATAAAAATACACACATAATAAACACACAAAACAACTAACAACACACAAATAATGAACACAAATAAAACACACAAATAAGGAACTCAATAAAGAACAAATAAGAAATGAACAGGAATAAGAACACATAAGTTGTGAGTACACATAACACACATAAAAACACACACAAATGAACTTACATAACAACAAATAAATATTGAACAAAAATAAAAACCCACAAATAATGAACTCACTTAATGTTGTTTACGCGGATTCCAACTTTCCCGAACTCTGAAAGTTAAGAAGATTAAAACACTGAAATATTCTTCTTTAACACTGTAATATCCTTTTAAATAGATGTAACTGTAAGCTCCGTCTCTCGTGTATTTGAATGAACATACAATTGTCCTGATAGTGCCCCACACGTCTTGAAATGTTGATAAAGTCCCTTTGTACACTAAATGAATAAATATCCGAATGTCTTGCTAATTTTTTTATGTCATGAAAATTTTCAAAGTGCCCTTTGTCTTGTATTATGGTCTGTCCTACAATTTGTGTACCTACCGAGTGCGGCACACTTAGTGAAGTAATCAAGTGCCGCCTTAGCGGCGCCGTAGGCAAAAAGACCAGGAACCTGTCAACAACACTCACATTATATTTTGTATTCACATTAACAGGTTTAAAAACATACATAACAACAATATATGTGTGGAACTTTAAAACATTTAAATTTTAATTCATACAAGAAACTATATGTTAAAAGTATGGTGCAAGTTTGTTTTTTTTTTTTTTTAAATCAAACTCTATTTGCAATTTTAATGCAAATAATTACAATTTATAATTACAATTTTTATTTTCCGCACATAATTAAAATAAGAATAAAAATTTTAAACAAATAAATAGTAAACGTTGTAAGTTCAAATGATTCTTAAGGGAGAAAAATACTTATGAAATATATTCATGTGCTGTCAATAAAAAAAAATTAAAAAGAAAGAAAAGAGAAAATATCTTTGTTGTGTTGATTTCGACAATTAACTTCCTTGTATCAAGCATCATAACTTTGGTAGCAAGGTAACATAATTTAAACTCTTTACTCTGAGAGTAAGAAAATATTGTTGAAAACAAAATATCAGAAGATTTTGAAATTAATTTTTTGAAGATATTTTTTTTAAAATTATTATTATTATTATTATTATTATTATTATTTTATTTTATTTTTTTGAACACTTTGGATAAATTTTGGGCGAGAAAAAAAAATTGGTAAAATTTGAATTGAAAATGTATGTTGTTTGCCGCTGTATTTCATACATGTACTAATTTCAATGAATGGATGAATGTTTTCTTCTATAGCGCTGATACTACTACCCATGCTAGACTATCATGCTCGTTGCGCTTTGGTGTTTCAATAATCTTTGAATAAGAATGCAGGACTAAACACAAACCTTAGCGTAACATAATCTATAAAAATAAAAATCAAAAAAGAGTGTTAAAATTTTTTCTTTGCTTTTTTAATTGTTTCAAATATTTGGAAAGACTTTTCCATAATTTTGGAGCCGTCAATTCTAACAGATCGCCAAAGAACTTCCTAATGTGTTCAGCCAGACTGGGAATTTTCAGAAGGGACTGCGTCTAAGCACATTTTTATTTCAATACTTTTGTTGAACTGGTTTCATATTTACAACTTTTTCACAAGCCCAATTAACTCACGTGAATGTTGTTGCATGCGTTTGATTCAGTGTGTCCGACATCAAAAATTAGTATGTGAATGAGTTTAATAAATAAAAAAAATAAATAAAAAAAAAACATTTCTGCACGCGCTAAATCTACTCAGAATAAGCTGACATGTCCCGTAGCGTTATCTTATCTTATATGTTACAGACGCTCCTTCTGTACAGAAGATTATTGCGTCCTACGTATTTCTATGGTTTGTGTTTAGTCCTGTATTCTTACTAGAGTTTTAAAAGATGATAAAGTGGAGGCTTTCCTGGTTTCTTCAGGCAACCCATTCCACGCCCGAATACCGGACGGAAAGAAAGAAAACTTGTATGTGTTTGTTCTTGCATATGGAATAAGAAAGTTGTTTTTATCTCTATGTCTATTTGAGGATTGTATTAGGTTATCTTTGTGTTGTATTTCTAAATTAGAATTAATTGCCTTATGTATACTTACTAATTTACTCTTGGTTCTTCTATCCTCTAGTGTTTCAAGGTTTAATGATTTAACTAATGGTGTTACTCTTGTCAGTTTTGAATATTCTCCAGTAATGAATCTGGCAGCTCTTTTTTGTATTTGTTCTAACTTATCAATATTTTCTTTGGTGGATGGAGAAGATGCATATTCTAGTATAGGTCTCACCAGGGTGAGATAGCATTTTAGTTTTATATCTTTGTTACATTTGTAAAAGTTTCTTTTTATAAAGCCTAAGGTTTTGTTTGATTTTTTAATAACTTCATTGACATGGGGATTCCAAGATAGTTTCTCATTTATTATGACTCCTAAGTATTTCGCATCTTTAGTTTGGGTTAGTTCTTTTCCATGAATGAAATATTTTGAATTTATTTGTTTCTTTTTCTTTGTTACTCTTAGCAGTTGACATTTTTCTGGGTGGAAGGACATACTCCAGTTAGTTTCCCATTTTATTAATTCATCTAAGTCTTTTTGTAAAATTTTGCTATCTTGTTCTGACTTGATTGTTCTATAGATTATACAATCATCAGCAAATAACCTAACTTTAGTTCCTGTTGAGATATTGTTGGGTAAGTCATTTATATAAATTAAAAATAGTAAGGGACCTAGGACAGTTCCTTGTGGAACTCCTGAGTTAACCTTTATTGGTGTAGATTTAGAACCATTAATTATTACAGTTTGCTCCCTACCCAATAGGAAATCTTGGATCCAGTGATGTAAGGGACCTGAGATTCCAAAGTATTTAAGTTTTTTGAGTAAACTAAGGTGGTGAACTTTGTCGAATGCTTTTGAGAAGTCTAGTAATATTGTATCTATTTGATCATTATTATCTAAGCCTTTTGATAGATCATCTATTAGGCCTATCAATTGTGTTTCACATGATCTGTTCTTTCTAAAGCCATGTTGGTGTGGGCATAGGGCATTATATTTGTCAAGGTGGTTAACTATTCTGCTATATATTATGTGTTCCAGTAATTTACATGTGATACTAGTAAGTGATACAGGTCTGTAATTACCAGGGTC
>MUZC01000318.1:51350-61640 GCA_002072015.1 Radix auricularia | reverse complement strand
TTTCACGTGAATCAAATCATGAAAACAATATCTTTCCACATTATTCCTTTGGTTCTTAGAAAACACACATTTCATTTATAGTCTAAGCACTATATTACTTCAATACGAATAGAATATGCTTAGCCAGATAATATTTGTGAATATTGTGGCTTGGGGAGAGAGGAAAATATGGTTTATTTGATATCAAGGCACATGTTCCTTTAACTTGTATAAAAACATAAGAACAATGCTGCTTTTAAGACAATGATGAGAAATTGATCTCCTTATAAATGTTATGTCAATCATTCTATATTCCCACGCATTTTTCTAATAGTAACAATTCACTTTATATCAATCTTTATTCCCGTTGTACATTATTCATCTAATAAACTCAAAACAGCTTGGCACAAAATGAGTTGTTGTCAGTGTGCTTTTTTTTTCGACATAACACGCACTTTCTTATGCTATATCCTACTTATAAGTAATAATACCCGTGATATTTCTTTACACTTGATATATTTACACCTTAAAGAACATTTTTTACCTAAAGCGTATGTCATGCAACCGCATTGTTCGAGAAACGTACCCAATTTTTTAAAATGGATGTTTCATCATTCGTTAGGACTTTGTTTCTAGGCTTAGCATGGCCTTAGTCAAATTAATAGGATTATTTTATGAGTCAGATATTAATTATGTGAATATTAATGCTAAATTAAGGTATGTATGAGTTAATTTGTTTTAAAGAAACACCTTAAATCGCAAGGTTTGAGCTGAAAATGTACCCCTTTCTATCTACACCGTAGAAATTTATTATTATTTTTGTTTGTACATTTACTTTTTAAAATACTGGTTGTCATGTTAGAGGCGCAACATTAGCAGACATAAAAATAACCAAATCACACACACATTCGCACATAGCCCCTCCCCTCCCCCCACACACACAAATCATTATGATTTTTACGTCTATATTTTCAATTTTAAAAAAGTAATCAAGAGTTTAAACTTTTCCAAAAGGATATTATCAGTGGCTGAGAAATAGTGCCACTCAGGGATCTTTTATCTTTTATTCAAGCACCCATGCAGATCGCATCGGCAGAAACTTGTGTTCATAACACTAACGGAATTTTTCATAATCCAGTGCATAATTTTAACTATACATAAAAGATTACGTGGTAACGTCTTTTCAATATTTAATTTCACTTTTAGCAATCTATGAAATAAATCGTTATTTCACAACTAAAACAAACACACAGTCACACGCACACACAGACGCACATACACACATAAACATGAACACACTCACACACATGCATATTCACACAATCAGATTATAATCAAGATAAAAAAGTAACATCAAATAAATTAATAGAATAAAAGCTTCATGACGCCACTTAATGTTTTTTTATTTTACGGCGCGCAAAACCACACCCTCTGTTAATCTCAAACCCAAAATCATTATGATTTTTACGTCTATATTTTCAATTTTAAAAAAGTAATCAAGAGTTGCGTGGTATAGGGGCTTCTGACTGACGGACGGACGCGCTTAGGCGCATTATTATATAGATAACAAAAAACGTTTCACAATTTTAATATATATATATAACAAAAAACGTTTCACAATTTATATATATTTTTTAAACAATTAACGTTTCACAATTTATATATGTATATATAACAAAAACTCTCAGCTCACAGATTATGTCGTTTCCATTGACTTTTAATTTTAATAATGGTCTTCACATGATTGTGATGTCATGGTGACATTTCTTAGTGACATTTCTTGGTGACATTTCTTGGTGACATTTCTTGTGTCATTTCTAGCTTTAATGTTGGTGTTTGTTTGATTGTTTGTGGGTTTTTTTTTATTATTTTTTTTATTTTTTATTTTTTTATATATATATTTTTTTTAACGTTTCGTGCATTGTATATTGCATCTTTTTATGTTTAGTGAAATTTTAATCGTTGTTCTGTAACTTGTTTAGCACGTTGCGCCGTTTCTTGCTACTTATGTTTTATGTTTCTATGATCATTAGTAAAAGACATAGAGTTTTCTCTCAGACCCAGAGACTGTGAACATAATTACTTAAAGATATTGTATTGGTGGTAAGATCTGATTTTGAATAGGTCAAACGTCTTGGAACCGTATTGGTGGTAATTTTTGGTGAAGTATTGGTGTTAGGGTTTGGTATCGTATTGGTGGTAAGGTTTACTATCGTATTGGTGTAAGGGTAAGATATCGTACTTTGAGTAATGTTTGGTGTCATATTGGTGGTAATCTTTGGTATCATATTGGTGTTAGGGTTAGATATTGTATTAATAGTAATGTTTGGTATCGTATTGGCGGTATGGTTTGGTATCGTAATTGTGGTAATGTTTGGTATCGTATTTGCGGTATGGTTTTGTATCGTATTTGTGGTAATTTTTGGTGAAGTATTGGTGTTAGGGTTAGATATCGTATTAGTGGTAATGTTTGGTATCGAATTGGTGTTAGTGTTATATATGGTATTGGTGGTAATGTTTGGTATCGTATTGATATTTAGATTTTGTAGCATATCGGTTCTAAATTCGATATCGTATTAGCGTTAAGGTTTGGTGGCCAATCTTTTTTTTTAATTAAAAAAAATGCGTTGGGCCAAATAGCTATGGTTGTGCAAATAGCTTACAATTCTAAGGGCCCCTCTGTGTGAGAACCCTTCCTTATAACACTTCCTCACCTGGGTGACCAAGATATTCCATTTGATTTTTGGTCCATATTCTTGTCTAAAATTCTATGGCATGTTGTATCGGACCAAAGAATGAGAGATTCTCATTGACACTCTATCTTGATACAGATCTACTTGAGTGGTAAGTAGATGTGTCTATATTTGCTTCGTATAGTTTTTGTATGTCCAGAAACCAATTGATATTCATCCTAAATACGCCCTAGCATACAAACAGTGGCGTAGCTATGGGAAGGGGTGGCAAAATTCGGAAGTCCTCCCTGGCACCCACTCGAGGCCCCAAAATTAGTGCTTGAATTTTTTTTTACAATTAATATTACGCTACCAATATGTATGTTGGGCCCCCGAAGAGGTTAAGCCCCAGAGCCCCCAAACCCCTACAAATTCCTAGCTACGCCACTGCATAATTACATCATGTATCTAAGTTCATAAAGTTGACATTATTTTAATATCGTTGTTGCACCATTCGTCTGATGGGAATTTTTTTTTAAATAGCTCGCAGTGCCTACTAATATATCATGTAGAATAAGACGACCATAAAATACAGACTTTTTATAAAATAGATGTAAAAATAAAAATTAAGAATGTTCGACAAACAGAATAGAATTTTTTTTTTTTACAGTTTGTAGATTAGAAACGCTACACATAGATCTAAATATTGATAGAATCATTTAATCAAATAGAATACATTTATGCACATTTAAATGATTAAATCCTTTTCTACCGAACCCATGAACCTTTTGAAAATAAATTTAGCATGATGGTGCGTAAGATTAGGTTAAATTTTGTAATAAAATTGTTTTTATGAAAGTTAAAATATTTTTGATTTGACTGACTTGTGTAAATGTTTAGTGACATTAAAAATATGTTTCATTTGGGCGTTAAAATCTACAGTGGCCTGACTTGTAATAAAGGCTCTTGAAATTTACTCATTTTGACGTAATATGAATTAAGATCAAAACTTGTGTCTCTAAAAGGCGATGAGTTCCTCTACTCAGTCCCTTATGAAAGTTCACTGAGTCCATGAACACAGGGGAAAGAACCTAGTGTGAAAAGCGTGAAAAAATATTTTTTTCGTAATTTTGGAAAGATTTTGAAAAATAAAGATAAATTTAGGTAAACAAATTATTAAACAGAGTTTTTGAACACCAGAGCGTAACAAGCATATTAGGCTACCATGTATAGTACTAACACTATAGAAGAAAGCCATTTCATTATCAAAACTGTATTGGGACTTTCACTGCTATCAGGCCAACATTGTGAGTGGCGATCATTATGAGTGAGGTTTTTTTCCAGTTACGAATAAACAATGATACCATTTAAATGAGGGGTAGGACTGCAATCAGGCTTATAAAAATGTATTTGTTTATTGTATGTTCGTTGAAAAAGGCTCTTTGCCGAAACGTTCGCTGTTTTGTTACGTCCAGTCAGGCTAACCCTTACCTTGTTTACGTCTTTTTCATTTAATTTTTTACCTTTTAAATGACGCGTTTTGATATTATTGCTTTTTCAGGAGTAAATGATTGATTTATTTTGAAGTGACATAATAACTAATGAGAAAATTTTATTGAAAAATAATAAAGGAAGTTCATTGCCAAAAGAAATTAACTTCAACTTTCATATCATCTGTGATTAATACACACAAACATATATATCAACAATAATTATTTATTATTTTATTCAAAAGTTTTATAAAAATAGATGAATGCATGTAAGCATTAACATTTTAATTTGTCATAAAGGGAGAGAGAAAAGCAATATAATATTTAAGATGACGTAGAATGTATATGATATATAACAAACCTAAAAAAAACAATATAATATTAAAGATGACGTACATTGTATATGATATATAACAAAGCTAACGGCTTTGGAACTGTTTGAACTTGTTGCTGATTTTAAGCAATCTTCTCGGAAGGTGGACATTAAAAGCTTTCCAAAAATAAACAAAATTTCATACTACTGAATTTGAGGTTTTACTTTATAACAAGCAGACTAACATACTTGTATTCACCATGTGGTAAAAAAATGTGTATCGCGAAACGAAATAATGATAGATATTTAAAGTATAAAGATATTCAAAGTATAACGATATTTAAAGTATAAAGATATTTAAAGTATAAAGATATTTAAAGTATAAAGATATTTAACTTCTCCTGAGTCAACACAAATACACGAACAAGTAGAATGTTATTTAAAGCACTGAGACTGGACTCATACGCCCCGTTCATTTCGCCACCAGGTCATCATATTTGGGCATCTCTGCTGGCTCCCCACTGTGAAAGTAAATATGGCGCCCGCCGTCAGCTATAACTTCACCAGCTGTGATAAAACTTCCAGCGTCGGACACCAGGAAGGCGATGGTTTCAGCTATCTCCTCGGGTTGACCGTTACGACCAAGGATAGTTTTACGTTCATGGTGGGCAAGGAGCTGGCACGAACAAGAAAAAATGGTCAAGTGGAAACATACAAATTCCGATTTCAAAATAACTACAAACGTAATAAAAACTCATCAGCAGTGTTTGTTCTAAGAATAACTTTTTGTATCCAGCCTGAATACAGCCCCATCGAACTTATGTTTTACAAACAAGATAAGGATTTTCTACACAGAAATAATACGTCTCAAGAAACTAATTATCATATTCCAGCATATTTTATGTTTTCTTAGCATAATAAATGTTTTTTTCCAGAACGTTTTATGGTATTTCCCGCATGTGTGATGTTTTCCCCCAGCATGCTTGATGGTATTCTCAGCATGTACTGTGATGGTAAGTTCTCGTGAAACTTACATTGCCAACTGCGTCCTTCTTGTCTGGGGCGTCTGTGAATGTGGAGTAGATGGGAGTGGTAATGACACCCGGACTGTGGGACGATACAAGTTTTATTAAAACGTGAGCTTTTAGGCTGGTAATGTCATAGTGGTCAGTGGTTGGTATGGTCATAGTGGTCAGTGGCTGGTATGGTATTAGTGGTCAGTGGCTGGTATGGTCATAGTAGTCAGTGGCTGGTATGGTCATAGTGGTCAGTGGCTGGTATGGTCATAGTGGTCAGTGGATGGTATGGTCATAGTGGTCAGTGGCTGGTATGGTCATAGTGGTCAGTCGCTGGTATGGTCATAGTGGTCAGTGGCTGGTAATGTCATAGTGATCAGTGGCTGGTATGGTCATAGTGGTCAGTGGCTGGTATGGTCATAGTGGTCAGTGGCTGGTATGGTCATAGTGGTCAGTGGCTGGTATGGTCATAGTGGTCAGTGGATGATTTGGTCATAGTAGTCAGTGGCTGGTATGGTCATAGTGGTCAGTGGCTGGTAAGGTCATAGTGGTCAGTGACTGGTATGGTCATAGTGGACAGTGGCTGGTATGGTCATCGGTGACGTAGCTATGAGAGGGGGAGGGGTCCAAATTCGAAAGTCCATCGGGGCTCCCCCTCGAAGGGGGTCTCAAAGGAGTGTCCCAAATTTTTTTTACATTAAAATTACGCCACCGCCATATATGCTCCGAAAGAGGCCAAGGCCCCGGGCCCCCAAATCCTTAGCAACGCCACTGATGGTCGTGTTTTAAGCATAAGCAAGAAGTCAGTGTCAACATTCAAATTAAATAACATTTCTGCCATGGTAACCAGGAAGTTTATGTTTGGGGGAGTGTGTGTGTGTATTTGGGGGGGGGGGGGGATAGGGGATATCTAGTTTTTTTTTAAAAAAAAAGAACTTACTTAACAGTGTTCACTCGTATTCCTGACTTTCCAAACTCTGAAATCGTCAAACAACATTTTTAGCTGTGAGTATAGAGACAAACCAAAACGAGATATCATGTAAATCTTATACGGTGTTGCCATAGTCACTTCAGATTTTGCGGTGTTGCCATAGTCACTTCAGATTTTGCGTTAAAACGTTGAAAGTTTCTATGTTCTCCTGCATACGACTATACTGTCTACAGCCTACTGCCTACTGCCAGCGAAGTATCTAGGGTTGGTGTCATCCGATGCGGTAACTCAGTGTTTATCCCCCTCCCCATACCCCCCTTATAATTTTTTCTTGCTTAAATAAGTCCTCGTTATAACAATGAAGATAGATTACCACACATTAATTGAAGGTCGAATGGTAATTATTAATATTATTATAGTAGCAACAATTAGTAATCGCTATTATTTTACATTAGATTATCTTTATTTTTAAAAAAAACTCCTTTCTTTTTTTCAGACTGTCATCCACCACACAACACTCAATCAGACTGTCATCCACCACACAACACTCAATCAGACTGTCATCCACCACACACCATTCAATCAGACTGTCATCCACCACACAACACTCAATGCTGAGTAGCGCCAGCGACTAAAGATGTGATTGTCTCATGGTTCATACGCTTTTAGCTTGTTGAGAGTTCAGCTATGAAGCCCTAGGCACGCAAATGCTGTTATACGAACGAAGTATGTAACAAATATGCGCATCCCCCATTCAGTTATGAATTTCAAAATATCAATTACTGGCCAGTCCCTGACATTGAACAATTCAACAATCATTACGTGTTTTCTTGTCCTTGGTGTATCTCTCAATCTCATTTTTGGATAACTCATCTTAGAGAATAATACACACCCGTGTTCTTATAAGTAATAGACAAGCAACACGTCTCGATCTAGTTAATCACATTCTGTCATTGTGTGTCACCTGGTCATTAACGGAGAAAAAAATGAAGCAGCAGCAATTAAATTTTCAAATTTTCTTTTCGGCGTAAACCAAATTAGTCTGCATACTTACCTCATAGCTACGCCCCTGCCTACTACCGTATAACATGTAATACCTACCGAGTGCGGCACACTTAGAAAAGTAATCAAGTGCCGCCTTGGCGGCGCCGTAGGCAAACAGACCAGGATACTGTTGAAAAAAAATACATCATATTATATTATTCCCGGACATTAGGAACAATTTCATGGACATCACTGGAACGAAGGTCGGGGTATGTCTGAAATTTTATAAATGGGTCTTTAAAACCAGTGGTCCTCAACCCAGTGGCGGCGTTAGATAAGCGCGGGGCCTAGTGCCAGCAATGACCCCACGGGGCCAGAGTACTAGTAAAGATCGCTAAGCACCAGTATGCTATGGTATTTAAAAATATGAAATATCTTGATTATTGTGTCATTTTAATACCGCGTGTTACCTTTTTATTAAATTATTACAAGTTCATTATGGTAGAGTCCACAGCAGCAACCGCAGGACAATCAAAATCTTGTTTATCTGCTTGTTTTTGGAAAGTACTTATTCAGTGCTCCCTTTTAACTTCTGTCGAATTCTACTCTTAGCTTGCGTTTTTTAGCTTTTTCTGCGCCTGAGTCATATTTGCGAAATCTATCGCGATCTCTTCCACTCATGTTGATATCGTACGGATAGAAATCACTTTGATGACGCTAATTAATGTTTCTGATCGCACCACTACCGAGACACTGCCATTCCGATGACACAGTTTTCTAAAAATAACTATTTTAGTAAATCTATTGTGAATGACGTGTACACAAAAAAAGGGGATTGGCTGAATGGTACATCTGACCTATTTTCCGCTAACGGTGTAATGCTTTCAAAGACGTCTAGAGCTACGCTACGGAATTTGACCTTCAAAAAGGATTACAAGAGTGCCTCTTTCGTTTCTTAACAATCGTTTCCAGCATACGTTCTACCATCCACTCTTTGGTTCTACATGTATTAACCAGGACGAGACATGTTCAGGACCAAAACGCGGGGCCTACCTAAGCGTGGGGCCTGGGGCAGTAGCCACAGTTGCCCCACTCAAACGCCGCTCCTGCCTCAACCCCTGGGCCGCGGACCGATACCGGTCCGTAGAGAAAATGGTACTGGGTCGCCAAGAAAAAAATTACATATTTAAAAAATTTGTATTGAGGTGTATTTTGATTGGCATTGTACGACTTTACAAAAACTAATCCTTGGACTTTGAGTATTTCGAAATGTTGTTTCTTCAAAAATATAAACGGAAACACAAATGGCAATTTATGAGCATCACATTTGGTAGTTAACCGTACTGCGGCGTAGGCTAACGCTAAACAAAAACAAAGACATTCAGTATCGAGGAAGTCTTAATCTTTCTCTCCAGTGAAGATAATTGCTGTGAACTTTTAGGAGCGTCTGCTATTTAAAAATATTTGGTATATTCATAGGGAAATGCTGGCTCGACGAAAAGTCTGACCAAATTTATGTGTATTTTTTTAAGTCAATAAACTTATTTTCCAATTAAAGCACACACCTTTAACTCGATCCGATTTGAGTAGCTTTGTTAGGATATCTAGAAGCAGAACGCAGATTTTTTTCTTGTGCACAGAAATGAAATGGTTGTCTGGGGAAAAATCGCTTACGACAGTGTTTGAATAACGAGAACCATTGCAAAGATTTCTATCGGAAAAGATGCCAGAGAGGGAAGCACAATTCAGTGCTAACATATGGGTCCAAAACTGGCTTACCTGTGTGAGAGTCTGCTCAATGAACTATAATCTGTTCATTCAGAATAAAATTAAAACTGTTTTCATTTTAATTTGCAGAAAAAGAACTCTGCGCTAAAAGCTAAACTGGAGTTGTGGGGCAGCGCGTCATCTGATACTTTTTGGGTTTGAATCAAACATTAGCTGGGATTTTAGGCTATGCTAAGTCTAAGCATTCATTTTCCCAGTTGGTTCACAATCACCCGACAGATCAGGCATTCATTTTCCCAGTTGGTTCACAATCACCCGACAGATCAGGCATTCATTTTCCCAGTTGGTTCACAATCACCAGACAGATCAGGCATTCGTTTTCCCAGTTGGTTCACAATCACCCGACAGATCAGGCATTCGTTTTCCCAGTTGGTTCACAATCACCCGACAGATCAGGCATTCATTTTCCCAGTTGGTTCACAATCACCCGACAGATCAGGCATTCCTTTTCCCAGTTGGTTCACAATCACCCGACAGATCAGGCATTCATTTTCCCAGTTGGTTCACAATCACCCGACAGATCAGGCATTCGTTTTCCCAGTTGGTTCACAATCACCCGACAGATCAGGCATTCATTTTCCCGGTTGTTGAACTTTTATCTGTTTTTGCTTTTAAAAGAGTTTGAGCGCTACTTCCAAACCTCTTAAGACCAAAGAACTGGTAAGGTTCCACGAACCACTACCGTTAACCCACCATGCAAATCTAGTATTTAATGTCTGTTTAAGAATATCATTTAGTATTTAATGTATGTGCAAGAAGACCATCTATTATTTAATGTCTGTGTAAGAAGGCCATCTATTATTTAATGTCTGTGCAAGAAGACCATCTAGTATTTAATGTCTGTGTAAGAAGACCATCTATTATTTAATGTCTGTGCAAGAAGACCATCTAGTATTTAATGTCTGTGTGCAAGAAGACCATCTAGTATTTAATGTCTGTGTGCAAGAAGACCATCTAGTATTTAATGTATGTGCAAGAAGACCATCTAGTATTTAATGTCTGTGTGCAAGAAGGCCATCTATTATTTAATGTCTGTGCAAGAAGACCATCTATTATTTAATGTCTGTGTAAGAAGACCATCTATTATTTAATGTCTGTGCAAGAAGACCATCTAGTA
>MUZC01000318.1:41113-51281 GCA_002072015.1 Radix auricularia | reverse complement strand
TGTGCAAGAAGACCATCTAGTAATTTAATGTCTGTGTGCAAGAAGTGCATCTAGTAATTTAATGTCTGTGTGCAAGAAGAACATCTAGTAAATTAATGTCTGTGTGCAAGAAGACCATCTAGTATTTAATGTATGTGTGCAAGAAGACCATCTAGTAATTAAATGCCTGTGTGCAAGAAGACCATCTAGTAATTTAATGTCTGTGTGCAAGAAGACCATCTAGTATTTAATGTCTGTGTGCAAGAAGACCATCTAGTAATTTAATGTCTGTGTGCAAGAAGACCATCTAGTAATTTAATGTCTGTGTGCAAGAACACCATCTAGTATTTAATGTCTGTGCAAGAAGACCATCTAATATTTAATGTCTGTGCAAGAAGACCATCTAGTAATTTAATGTCTGTGTGCAAGAAGACCATCTAGTATTTAATGTCTGTGCAAGAAGACCATCTAGTAATTTAATGCCTGTGTGCAAGAAGACCATCTAGTATTTAATGTCAGTGCAAGAAGACCATCTAGTATTTAATGTATTTGCAAGAAGACCATCTAGTATTTAATGTCTGTGTGCAAGAAGACCATCTAGTATTTAATGTCTGTGCAAGAAGACCATCTAGTATTTAATGTCTGTGTGCAAGAAGACCATCTAGTATTTAATGTCTGTGCAAGGAGACCATCAAACCGCTGGAGACGGCAAATAACGACAGTCTTAAAACGGCGTTCGAGAAAACAACTTTCCTGCTTTTCTGAATTAAAGTCATGGCGGAATATCCTGAGATTGTTACCATAGCAATTAAATCCCTGTTGCCACTTCGGAATCTTATTCTGTTTGAAAATAAGCCAAACATTTCCGGTGTCATTGTCCCCTATTCCCATCAGATGGAAACGTCTGGTTGCACAAGAACAAGCTCAGGCTTCTCATTGATTTAACTTTATATCAATGTATATTCATAAAATAACGCATATAAATACAATTAAAAGAAATCAAAGCAAAATAAAATTTAGCAAACCACGTACACCCCTAGCCCATTCTCCCAACTCAGTGGGCCGCGGTAACCGGTCCGCGGCTATGAAAAGGTTGGGGACCACTGTTTTAAACTATCAAATGACAATTGATGACATTGGCATCTGTGAAATATGTCTTGACATCATTTTCTCTGATAGTTATTGATAATTATTCTTTTAAAAATTTGATTGTCATTTGATATTTGAAAAAAGGTGGGGGACTGATTATGTCTAATCTATATAAAAATAATTAAGTATACTCTTAACACCCATTTTTTTACAATAATTTATTATTATATTAGTATAAGTATAAGGCATAAGGCCAAGGCCTATAAATATATCTTTTATAATCTATGTATTGTATATTGACTAAATTATAACTTTAGTCTTTAACAGCGGCCCACGAGTTATTAGATTTTCCTCTGTCAATGGTAATAAGAGCAAGTAAAAAAATAGAAGTAAAAAAAAAGATTTTTAAAAACCACGTTTTTATAAGCGGACTAAAAGATGAAAATAAATTAAAATTTATACGTTAAAGTACTTTGATTTAATTTGACTGAAATCGTGGAGCGGGTGCTTAGGAGATTTTACATATGCAGTTCATTCATTCTCTCACTTATAGATCTCTCTTTTGCCGTCTAAATTATAAATCTTTAATTTTTATACCAAACACCTATCTTTGTGTTGTATTTCTAAATTAGAATGGGAATTTTAAGCACCCCCCTCCCACGTTTTTTTCAATTCAAATTAAATCAAAGTAGTTGAACTTATAAGGGGCCGTCCATAAATGACGCCACGCAATTTTTGCCGCTTTTTTACCCCCTCCCCCCTCGTCACAAAATCGTATACCCCCTCCAAAAGCACGTCACAAATCTTTGACCCTCCCCCCCTTTTTTTTTTTACAAAATTAAAAAAAAATTAAAAAACAACATATTTTCTATTTGAAATTAAGTAGACTATGTTTCAAATCCCTTTTTTTGTCATTTAAGTATTTAATTAGTGTAGGTCTACATTGTATTATCGTAACACGAGTGAAGCTCTGTAAATCGACATTAAATAAAACTTAACCAAGTGCTTCTCAAACTTTTTCGTATTAGACGACCGGAAGGAATTTTTTCCTTTTCACCACCGGTGCATGCTTTTCCCTCTTTGAAGTTATTTTCTCTGTACTGATTTGATAGCAAAATGAGCCCCTACATGGCTGAAAGCCATAAGATTAAGTATGAATTCGGCTTGTTTTATAATATTACATTTGTACAAAAAATTGTTTAGTTGCCAAGGCATAGCAAGACAGCTAACGAACAATGCAGGGGTAATGTCAAAAATATTTGATGCGATTTAGCTCGCGAATGTGACAATTGATGTTACAAGGATCATTGCATTGTTGACAAACCTAGAATATATAGATACAAAACAATTCCTCAAATTGCTTTCGATCTCATAATGACAGTTTTCATGCTACGTATATGCACATCGAAGGCATTTGATCTAAAATTACCACATTGATATAATATCTCATATTTTCTTAAAAATTATTAGGTATGCGCTCGAAGAGGAATATGGCGAGTACTGTACGAGCCCCACATTGTGCAGGAAATTAGGGTGTCATCTTGTGCGTCGCAAAATACAGTAATTCCTGCAAGTTGAAGACTGAAAAATACTATGAAATTAATAAAATATCCAATATTATCATAACTTTTTACTCCGAAGCTCAAAAGTTTGTTTGTGTGTGTGTGTGTGTGTGTGTGTGTGTGTGTGTGTGTGTGTGCGTGTGTGCGTGTGTGCGTGTGCGTGTGTGCGTGTGTGCGCGTGTGTGTGTGTTGTTGTTGTTGTTGTTGTTGTTTGTTTTTGTTTTCTTTCAGAATTTCACGTACGTCACACAAGAGTTGTAAACAATAATGTCACCACTGGACGAGGCGTGTTTAAATTGTTGCATTCTCTTGTGGAATTTATAAACTAATGAAAAATACATGGCTACCGCTATCGGTCTGTTTAACCAAGGGGTTAAATTATCTCATTTGGGGTAAAAAAGGGAACTCTTAGGGGTAAACTGAATCATTGTGGACATATAAAATTTGCTAGAATTTGCTCATTTTGGGTTAACCATAATGTTAACATAAACTTTCATAATTTTAAGTTTTAGGTATCCTTTTGAACTGGTCCGTTTTTTCAAAAAACGTTTAACCGGCCTTCAAAAATCAAACTGTGATCCTTAGTTTATATTTTATTGTAATTCATACAAATTAAACATTGAGTATTAATCATCACTGTTAACTTCTTTGTTTAGAAAAAAATATTTAAAAATAATATGTTTAAAAATGTATTTTTAAAAAATCCCTCAATTGACTGAAGAGCATCCCGTAAGAAAGAGGTCGGCGAACAAGGGTAAATTACCTCATTTGGGCCCAAAAGAGAATTCTTGGGGCTAATGCAGACTCATTTGGGACTTATAACATCCACTACAATCCACTAGATCTATTAAAATACGTCATGTGTACGTGTACGCTTTGCACATATGCCCTCTATTGAACCGGTTCCCTCCAGAAAATGCATTTGTTAAATTTGACAACTATGTAGATTTCTTAATTATGTACTATACGAAGACACTTAATCCACCTTACTTTCATTTTTATTGACACAAGTGACAATAATCTTAATCCACATGACTTGATTGTATCAAGTATCCTTTCTATCATATTTAAAATTAATGCCTTAAAAAACTGAGCTCAGAAAAATATTTGCTTTGTGCTCCTCTCGAATTGCGATGTCAAGAATTCGATGCATTCAATATAGTTAATGAATACTTTGACTAATTTTAAATGGACACATTTATCATTATATTTAGAATGGCCAGGGGCATTTGACCAAAAACCAATCCAATAATTATATCAAACTTAACACGTTTATAATTGTATTAAATAAATTCACCTCCCCCAACCCCCCGCCCNCCCCCCCCCAAAAAAAAAAAATAAAAATAAATGGATATTCCTTGTCGTTTTGACTTACAATATCTACACATAATCCTATTCATATCTATTTTTAGACACTTGTGATGTTTGTAAAACTCACCAGTTGAAGTTTCGGGGGAAAGGGGGTAACCGACAAAGAACTTCGCAGACTACTGCCGTGAGTGAACCAAATAACGCCGCGGCTACATCACAATGCTTTGATGTCAACAACAAACGACGCAGGTTTACAATTTCATATATTCTCTTGTTGGTTCTCAAACTTAAGGATTATAATTATATTTTATTTTCATGTCTTGATAACTTAGGCCAACCGGGGTTTGATGGCCTATCGACCGGCACTTTGAGAAGCACTGATAGAAAAAAAATCTATAAATAAATTTCAAGCAAGCAAATGTTTCAGTGGACGTTTAATTTAAAGTTACCCTTTTGATGTGACGTCACGTTTCTTAAACCCCCCTCCCTCCCCCTCGTCACGCATCGTCAAAAAAGTGTGACCCCCCTCCCCCCTTAGGAGCGTGACGTCATTTATGGACGGCCCCTACGTTTAATTTATCTTATTCTTTTTATTCCACTGATAAAAATGTAGTTTATAAAAATCTTTTTATCATTATTTATTTTTATACCAAACACCTCATAAGTCATAAGTAAGTCATAAGCGCCCGCCCAACGTTGTAATACCACGGGGATGTGGTCACAGGGTGAACTCGTTGGTACAAGAGTGTCAACAACAGCAGACGGATACATATGCTTTATATAAAGATAAACTAAAAAATGCGCTTATTTAATTACGGTACATTCAATAGATCTGAAATTTTGATACAATTCATTGTCATCCAAGATCTAATGTGAATGTGGTAAAATTTTTAGACTTCTAGGACTATCAGAAGTGGTTTAATTTGACATTGACATTGGAAGATATGAAATTTTGTAGCCAGACAAAAAGACAAACATACAAAAAGGAAAGAAAACAATTAAATTAAATAAAAACGTAGTAATTATTTTCTAACTCACTGGTTCACTCGTCAGGCCTGAAGACACGTTGACGATGTTCCCTGTGGAAAAAAAAAAGAGATCAACAAGCAATACGAAATAATAAAACGTAGTAATTTTATATACTTCACATTTTGAAATCTTACACCAACTGACATTTGTTGGTGTATATATAGTAAAAGGACGTACGGTTCCATGGTGTAATGGTTAGCACTCAGGACTCTGAATCCTGCGATCCGAGTTCAAATCTCGGTGGAACCTGAACGATTATTTTTCTTAATGATCTTTTTTGGACTGAATTTTGGTGAGACTGCTAGCAAGCTTTAAGATAACAACAACAAAAAAGGTCAGATTTATGTTTGTATTTAAACAGGGTTGTGTTATACCTGACACAGCGCCGCATCTAGCCCCTGAACCACTCCGTGCTGAAGTAACAAAAAATCGCGCCCCTATGGAATTACAATTTAAGTATTCTAAACAATGGTTAATGGCGCTTACATTTTTAGCAAACATCCCAAAAATCAATTTCACTTAAACTTTAACACGGTAATTAACACAATACGTGTAATTAGATTTGACTAAAAAAAATGTTTCAGTTAAAAAATAACATGTAGATCTAGCGTGAGTTTATTATACTCAAACATTTTTAATGGAACATTTAGTGCAAAAAGTTATCTAATTAATTTAGAAACATTAAAGCTCTTAATGAGTTCATAACTGCTAATGTAGCGAGGTTTGACAATCTGGTTTGAGATGTTGAAATGTTTCCAAAATAGTTTATGGTTATTTTTAGTTTGGACAAATTACTTTCCCCGGAACCAAAA
Source organism: Radix auricularia (assembly GCA_002072015.1). Classification (NCBI taxonomy): domain Eukaryota; kingdom Metazoa; phylum Mollusca; class Gastropoda; family Lymnaeidae; genus Radix; species Radix auricularia. The sequence goes on along the minus strand of MUZC01000318.1, from coordinate 45,499 downwards.
CCTACTAAAATTCCTAGAGTAATGCTCCAGTATGGAGCATATTTCATTTTTTAATGTATTTAAAAACTTCCAAAGGTTCTAAATATTTTTCAATAGAGAATACACCCTTGATTTTCATTAGAAATTGTATATCCACTAAATCTCCATCTGCTAAAAGGCTTTCCAAATTTTTTATACTTTGCCCGAAATCCCAGAAGAACTAATATCTTTTAGTTCATATTTATGACATTAATTTTTTTTTTTACTGTTGTGATGTTTTAGCTGACACAATCTTTTTTGAAATTAATTCAGTGTTTACAATGTGTTTAAAAAATTCAAATTTGTATCTTTAGTTTGCATCCATTGTGGCGTCGACCTGATTTTCATCAAATTGACTTTTTTCTGACAATCAATGTCCTTGTGTTGAGTCAATTTTTTTTTTTTAACTGCATCTATTTTGGAGGCCATTTGGCAACATAAACAATTATGGCATTTTAGGGATTGTGTGATCTCAGATTCTTTATTTTTAATTAATTAATTTTTTTTTAACTATAGGAACATCTCAAAACTTTTATTGCCAATTCAATATCATAACTTATGCCCTGCATGAATTGACTAACGAGATTTACATGAGATAATATCTCATACCTTATCACGACAGAACAATAGGAAATTAGAATAGTTGAAGTTACGTAAGTAATGCGGTAAGTAGTCCAGGTGTTGCATCTCTCATGGAACTATCGATATCTTTGTTTTAAATGCTAAGCAATGCATCATATATTTGCCCGATTTAATATCTCATCGACTTTTCCCCCTGGTTTCACTGCGAGGTTTTACGATTAGTTCTTTAAGGTTCTTCAAAACAATGGGCAATCTAAAGTCGATGAGAAAAACAACCATTTTTAGTTTTTAGACAATATCAAAGAAGTTGGCTCCTTCTAATGATGATTTTTTGACCATTTTATTTATAACCAGGTAGAGTGAGTGGCTACCACGTCGTATGAGAAATGTACCAGCCACCAGCGTTAATATTTCTAATATTTACGTCCAGTCTTAAATGTTCTACTTTATGTTCGCCCGATTATCCTATCCTTAGTCCTTTTATGTTTTCGAAAGGTGATACATTATTTCTATCAAAAGAAATTCCCCAAAAAGTTCATGAATGCTGATATCTGCTTGTTCAATCGACACAAACCTTTTAACTAAGGTAATTTGCTCTGTTTTATTTCTCATGTTGGCAATCTAAATAAATAGTAATATTTTAATTTTTTTTCACTTCATCTATGACTTTTGATATTATTTGCAATTGGTATATTGACATGATTTTGAATGGTCTAATTTAAGTTTATGCTATTTATGTTGTTTATTTAGAACACTTCTTACAGGCCCCTCCATGGCCGGATCAAAGTCAGCTCAAAGTTGGACTAGCTTCAAAAATACTCCATTATCATGTTCAAATTCATCGCTAAGGAGTGCGAACCGCACCAGGTCACACCATCCCAATATGACCTCTCGTTATGAAACTCGCTGCGGCCCGATTTAAAATCGATGCTTTTTGCGAAATAATATAAAAGTTATGATCGTCAATCATTTAAAAAGATAATTTTGAACGCTTTACTAATAAAAAGGATTTATGGCTTCATTTTTTAGACTTTTGTTTTTAAAATCCATTTTCGGATCTCTTTTCCGCCTTTCCATAAAATGAATTTTGAGCCCCTCGATTTTTTTTTTTTTTTACTTTGTGATTTTCACGGAAAGGCGAGGTGTTAGTGCGGCCCTGCCTGATAGGACGTCACTGAACTAATCTTTTTGGATTAAGTCAAATGGGGCAATATGTAGGATGCTTACGGTAATTTCTTTTAAAGGTGAAAGAGGCCGATATTATGATTTATTAATTGATGGGTATTCAAAGAAAAACGCATGGCATAGTATTCAAACTGAGATATTGGGACTGGAATATTTTTGTGGTGGTAGGGGATTTAAATGTGGCGCGGGGGGGGGACAACTACATTTTAATTACAGAGAGCACCAAACCAAAAATTAAATAAAAATAGGGGTGTACCGGATTTCAGCTCCGGCTCCAGCGAATCCGGATTTCAGCCATTTTTACAAGTCCGGCTCAGGACAGATTTTAAAAACGTGAACCTGCTGCACCTCTAAATAAAAATAGCTTCTAAAAGTTTACACCATGGCTCTTAAAACATGCGTTTCCAAACGGACGATGTATTAACTCGACTATTGACTGTATAACACACCCGCTAGACGCCCACACACAGATTCTGACCTTTCGTCTTGAGTAGATGTGGTAGGGCAGCCTGGCACATGAAGACAGGGGCCTTAAACAATCCACTGATGCAGTCGTCCACTTCCTTCTCCTTAAGGTCCCTAATGAAGGCGTGATGTCCGAATCCGGCGTTGTTGACCAGAATGTCCAGTCGGCCGAATTTCTTGACCGTCTCACTGACCAGTTTTTGTCGGACATTAGGGTCACTGATATCGCCGGAGACAACTAGTGTCTAGAGGAAAGAAATCTATGTTTTTAAATACATCTAAATTCTAACGGAGGCCATTATTGTTATTATTATTATCATCATTATTTCAGAAACCACAAAATATTTTATTATTCACTTCAGGTAGTCACAATATTATCTTAAGTCACTGTGTCTTATTGACAAGATTTGAATTTCTGAATTTAATTAGCATTAAACATAATAGGTACAGCCTGGGGGGAATGAAAGTAAAACGAGAAAAATGTTTTTGTTCTGTGTCCTGTGCGTTGTTTAATAGATGCTTCAGGAACAGGGGCGTAGCAAGGATGTTTCTGAAGTTTCGGTACGCTCCTGGAAACACCTTTATAATTTTTTTAGTATTCACCCCCCCCCCAATGAGTTGTTCAGACACTCGGCTCGCAAGGTTGTACCAACACCAGTAATGCCCTTCAGACACTCGGCTCGCAAGGTTGTACCTACACCAGTAATGCCCTTCAGACACTCGGCTCGCCAGGTTGTACCAACACCAGTAATGCCCAAGCTAATGACGTTTTCCCATGTAATACAGTTTTTTTTAAAATTGTCACTCTTCAGTTAGTGATTTTATGTCATTTAACTTGGCTAAAGAAAAGATAGCCTTCATGTCTTGAAATAATTTAACATTTCTGTTCATTTTATTATACTTTCCTGCCTCTTAAACATCAATGTGAGTAGAATTGTTGGGAATTCTCTATTTCAAGGCAATCAAGAATAAAGATCAATTATAAAACTATACCATTACGAGATGTCACATTTTGCCCCCATGACCATGAGCTTAAATACTTTTAAGGTTGTTTTTTTTTCATGGTTTATGCAAAAATGTATTCATCCCATCCTATTTTCTCCAAAGCTCCTGAAGATAAAGTGAAGCCATACATTAACCCGTAGCTTTATTGCGTTATTAAAGAATTCGTACGTCATCCGGCTTAGCTCCCCCTGCAATGATCTTCTGTTTGACAGCGTCAAGTTTCTTCAGATCTCTGCCATGGAGGGTAACTCTTGCCCCTCGTCTGGCCAACAATACTGCAGTTGCCTCTCCCATTCCCGAGCTGCTTCCTTTAAAAACAACCCAAAAAAAAACTATTATAAAAAAAATCATGTTAAGCCTGGTCCCTTTTGGAACTCAGGACGTGTTAGCGCATTTTCGTATTATGTATCAGTACTTATGTTAGATATCAGCATTATGTAGTTATCAGTAATTGTGTTTAGATTTTAGACATATTTTTATGAATTTTCTTGTGTAATGAATATACCTGAAATTTTTTTTTATTTAAAAGTCATTTCTTTACATTTTAAATTTTTTTATTTTCTCTTTAATCTAACTACAAGTGGTTTGTGGTCACTGAAATAGGACTCATAAATGAAACATTCTAAATTGTAATCAGCTAATCGCCCAAATACTCCGTCAATTGTTGTTTGATAGATCGTAGTTGCCAATCTTGGTGAAAGTAGTTGAATGTTGAAGCTTGTTTCGAAAAAAGTTTTCAATTTCTGCCCCTGGGCCGCTAAGATCTTGATTGAAGTCACCACAAATGATGACGTAAAACTCTCTAAACTTTTCACATATTCTAATGACGTCAACAAAAAAAAAAAACTAATACTTTTGATAATACTAAGACTTCCGGCAATGGCGGCCGTTGCCTGCGCCAGTGTTATCTCTCGATTCGCAATGTTGTTTTGTAGTTTTAACGGGTTTTTTTAACGGATCGAGTAACTGAGTGTTGATGCACAAATGGCAGGTCAGGACATACAAAAAACATATATACATCATGGGTCTAGGACTTATGGATGCTGAGATCTAGGGTGATGACAGACAGACGGACGGACGGACAAAACGGGTGCAATAGCGCATTCGACTTCTCGAAAATGCGCTAAAAAT
>MUZC01000318.1:22222-33791 GCA_002072015.1 Radix auricularia | reverse complement strand
TGGGTTCCGCACCCACCGCACCCCGTAATTAGTGACACCACCATCTTTAATAATATAATGTCTGTTACAGAAGATTATTGCGTCATTTGCCTATTTATGATTAATGTCCAATTTTTGCATTTTTATTAGAGCTTTAAATGTTGATAAAGTATTCATTTTTCTGGTTTGATAAGATAACCCAATCCACGCCCGAAAGAGAATCCTGAATTCAGGTTTTTATATTCCCAAGTAATTATAAATTGTATACAACTGGACCAGTACATAATAATTGAAAAATATCTCGAAGGAAAACAAAAATTCTATCTTACCTAGTATAAATCGTAAAGATTAAAGATTACCTTTAATTGGTCATGACACAACGGGTTAATATTTATACAACTTCGGCTACAACTTCATGGTGGGGAAATAAAGAATAGATAATTCAAAGTTGAGAATGTCGTGTATCATCGGAGGACTATTTTCAATTACGCTACTGCGTACGTCACGTAACTTTAAAATTTTAAACTAAAACTTTACAACTTTACTAGAGTCTCTAGTTAGAGTACTACTTAACTTTTAATAAACTACTACTACGAGTCATACTCATAATTTTGAATTGCAGTGCAGCAAATTTTGTTAGTTAGGTATAGTATAATATAATATAATATAATATAATATCTTTTTTTGAACTCTTTGTACACCAAAAAAAAATATGTAACATGGACATGACAATGGATGGATGAATTAATTGAATTGCAACTTTGCACAGAGTTTGTTATTTTGTACTTTGATTTTGAGAACATTGGCCATAACATGTAATTCATGTATATGTTACAGGCAATGTGTGAAATCCAGTTTTCTATAGAATGCCTAGACATTGTCTAGAATGCCTGATGGTTTTCATGCAAAGTATGAGTATGAAATTATTGAAATGATTACTATGACCAATTATGTAATTAGCCTACCCATGCAATTTTACCCGTCACTGATGTGGAAGCACACTATCACATCACAGACACATTGTCAAAATTATTCTCATGACATTAGTATATATTATACAGCTGAGATTCCACAGACATTTCCCCTTGTATTGCTGCATGACCATGTCAGAAGAGAATGTAGTGCTAGGACAGGAATTACGCCATGTTGAAATGCAACAACGGTTCTGCGATGAGTTATCTAAAGTAAGAGCCAATGCTGCTGAAACCAAAACTAGTTACCAGAAATTAGTTTATGAGGTGAAAAAGAACCACAGGACTATAGGCTGGTGAAATACCGTAATGGTGTAAAAATAAGAGTAAGTTGATCTACACTTTTAAAGAAGGTGTGAGTGCCATTCAGTTTTACATTGTGGAATCCAAGATATTTGATGTACTTCACAAGGTCCATTTGGGTACTGGTCATGGAGGACGGGAAAGAATGTTGAAAGAACTTTTACCCAAATACAAGAACTTGACCCCTCATGATATTAAACTGTATATTAACCTTTGAGAACCTTGCCAGAAAAAACAAAAAAGGCGTCAAAAAAGGTATTGTGGTCAAGCCAATGTCTTTTTTTCTGAATTCAACTCTTGTTGTCTGGTCGATCTCATCGAGTTTCAATCACAACCTGATGGGGAATACAAGTTAATAATGATGTATCAAGATCATCTCACCAAGTTCGTGATTCTCAGGACCTTAAAGACAACGAGAGCAAAAGAAGTAGCATACCAGCTCGTTGACATATTTACGTTGCTTGGTGCTCCAATTATTCTAAAGTCCGATAACGGCAGGGAATTTTCAAACAATGTGGTTAGCAGCCCAAAGGAGTACTGGCCCACCTTGACGATCGTTCATGGTAAGACGCGCCACTCACAAAGCTAGTGGAGCATCAAAAGAGCTAACCATGACTTCGAAAATAGGCTGTGTGCTTGGATGCAAGATGAAAAAACTGGCTACTGGAGGGGTTACGGTTGGTCCAACTCATGAAGAAATAGCTTTTCATTGTAGGATTAATAGATCACCATACAATGTTCTCTATGGCTGCAGAGCTAAAGTAGGCCTAACAACGTCGTTCCTACCAGATGATGATTTACAAGATGTGGAAACAGAGGAAGGCCTTGAAGAAATAATACAGAACATACAAACAACACAAGTGAAGTAAGACAGAGATGAAAGAATGCAAAAGACAGCAGTTTCTGCAGAAGACATGCATGAGAAAGCAATCCATGATGGTGGAAACATGGTTATTAAAGAGCTTTTGTTTTTCATGGTTACCAAAAACCATTCTTCATCCACTACCTGCTTCGTCTACTTAAAACAAACCAGCAATGTTCATATATGTAAAAAGTGTAGCCAAAATGTTCATGCCATCTGTGGGCATTACCCTGAAGACAATAACAAAAACAAAGTAGAACTTTATGGAGTTAGCATTTTGTGCACTGTTTGCTTCAATAATGAGAAAGCTATCAAAAATAAAATGAAATTGAAATCAAACCTTGAAAACGCAGGGCCAAAACAATACTTCAGTCTCAGCTCTGCTGTAGTTGTTTTTCCGGTATCAACATCATATGCTTTATTTCGTATTACTTCCACTTTAAAATTTGTAATTATGAATAAATACATTTGTTGTGCTCTTTTGACACCTTTCCTTGACGATACCTGGCATTCTATAGAATGCCTAGGAAAAGTATGCAAAACTTTTACAAATTTCATACTTTGCCTGAAACCATCAGGCATTCTATAGAAATCAGGATTTCATATTAAATGAATAAAGTAATAATAGTAAAGTAATACTAATTTGAAACCAAATTTTTTCCTATTTTCTTCTTTAGCACTGCTGCTTGCTGTCATAAGTTTAAGCAAAGGTGAAGGACAGAATTCTTGGAATAATGGTGAGACTTTAAGTCTTTCATTTAAATTTTGTAAATTATATTAACGTTTTTACTTATCCCAAATATATTATTGTTTTAACTAAAAGAATTTTTACTTTTTAACAGTGAAGAATTATTTAAACTAGGGCTGGTACTGGTATTGATTTTAAAAAATTTGTTAGATCTGTCGGGGAAAAAATTTAATCAATTAATTTCAATTAATTATATTTTTTAACGCCAATGCATATATAGATCCCATTAAGTAGTGATTCATTATTTTGTGAAATCAGATAAGTTGTGATAATTCCATGGATGGCTCCCAAATTTTGTGACATGACAATGTAAATTTGTTCTGCTATGCTAGAAATAAGGAAGAAAAACATTTTTTGTTTACGTATGCACGTCTAAATAGATAATAATATATGATGGAAAAGTATGTAAGTTAAAAAAATATATAAATTATTTATAAATTGGACAAAAAGAATATTTGGAATAATTTCTTAAATTTAAATAGTTTTAACTGATTAAGTTAATTTTAATCGATTAAAATTTTTATAGATGAAACAATTATATTAATCGTTTATTTCTGCATCCCTAAATTAAACCTTTATTTCAGAAAACTAAAGAGAAGCACTCATCAAAAATGACTGTTTAATTTATATTTAATCATATTTGTTGTTTTTTTTTCTTTTCTTTTGATTAGACCAACCAGCAAAGGAAATAGTATTCTTGGTCCTATCACAGTCAAATGAGTATCATGCAAGCCGGGCCGAGGAGTTTGAGAGAGATTTCAGGGATCAAGTTTCCCATTTAAGTGAGGTAGTCCATACTATGTTGTGGTAGTTTCAATCAACAACTGTATCATTGCAGGCAGTGTTCATACAATTGATTAACCTAAATCAAAGACACATTTTATTTGAATCAGACATGTTAACTTATGAACCAATTTAAATATGGGTGAAAACAAAAAAGTGTGGTTTTTTTGTTGTTTTTGTGTGGGGGGGGGATGGTTGAACCCTTAGTTTGATTCCTGGTGTAAATACAATTTTCTGTCTTTGTTTTCCACCTAGATTCACTGGCCTCAGCTATTCTTGACCCACAAACATTTTATTGATGTCAGGGGTAGCTGGACAATATTTCCTTTAATTGAACAGTAAGTCTTTTTTTTGGTGTTTTTTTTTTTATTGAACACTGAGTTGAATTTCTATTTGGTAAAATTTAAATATGAGTAGGACAAATACTCATTTTAACAAATTCAACTTTAATTGCACTTTATGTATATTTATGTCAAGCATAACATTTCATCAACATCTCCCAATGGTTCAGTTTAATAGCTTTATTGAAAAAGAAGGATTTTTCATGGGTGTTGATATGTGAAGAGGATACAAGAGTCAATGTAACTGGGCTTGTCACACTACTGAAATCATATAAAGCTTCACAAGTAAGAATATTTTAAAAGTCTCTGTAACTGTGATGATTATGTATGTTAAAAATATATTGGAGTTAAAAGTTGGCAAAATTTATTGTCAAATTAGAAGTACTGTCAAAATATAAATTTCTTAATGCTCTATTGATAAATTGCCCAATATATGTTCACATCAATAAATTCAAATAATTTGTTTATTCTCCCTGAAATCTTAAACATTTCTCTTGAAGGATGGACTTTATTTTGTACATCTTTAGCTTAAAAAATTTGCAATATTACAATCAATAGAAAATAGAATCATATCCATGCATTTAATTTTGAGCAAAATAGAATTATAATGTTTTATACTTGAATGAACAAGTGAAACCTATCTGTATTAAGTGAAACCTATCTGTATTAAGTGAAACCTATCTGTATTAAGTGAAACCTATCTGTATTAAGTGAATATTAAGTGAAACCTATCTGTATTAAGTGAAACCTATCTGTATTAAGTGAAACCTATCTGTGTTAAGTGAAACCTATCTGTATTAAGTGAAACATGCCATTTAATGAACTTTTGTTGTTACAGCACTATTTCCTGGGGAGAGAACTACGTGACAAGCAAACTACCATCATTCACCATTTTGCTTTTGCTGATGACCCATCACAGTTTGCTTATCCTGATTTAAGAGCTGGTATTGTCTTGAGCATATCACTAGTCAAGCAGTGAGTAACCTGATCAAAGTTTGAGCATATCACTAGTCAAGCAGTTAGTGACCTGATCAAAGTTTTGAAAACTCATGCAGTGCTTTGCAATCTATGTTAAACATCAAGTGATTAATATGCAGTGTAAATGATTAAATCTTATTGAGAATGTATTTAACCTGGAAGACAGGTTTAAAATATAATCAATAGGGATGCGGAAATTAATGATTAATTTCTCAATTAATTGATAATAAATTTTAACGATTAAATTATTTTTTAAACTATTAATCAACCCATCACTTAGAAATTATTGGAATTCAAAAAATAAATAAAAATAAATAAAGATATCTGCCAATAACTAATAACAAATTTACTGACAATTACTCAAACATTTTGGTTTTAAACTATAATTGACTGACGAGAATGTTCAAAATGTTGATAGAGTTTGCCTACCATGGTTCTAACACTTTGCCTACTTACCAAACCAAAAGCATGTTAAGCTAATGGCACTAATGGAGTCTGACTCAGAGGCAGAAAATGATGACAGTTCTTTGATGAATTACTGCGTTACAAAATGGAGATGAAAGTTCCTGAATCCATTAATCCTGTACAATGGTGGTAACTTAATAAACACTGATATCTGATAATGTCATTCCTTGCCAAGACCGTTTTGAGCATACCAGTTACCTCAGTTTTATGTGAAGGATTGTTCAGCTCGGCTGGTTATATTGTCAATTAGACCCGCTCATCACTTGAACCAAATAATGTCAACACACTTGTCTTTCTGCATAGTTGGTGAAAAGATGACATATAAAGGAGACATTCCAGGTGTTGTTTAGATTTTCAACAAAAAAGTTTAACAAGTGTTACTTATGACATCATAAATTTTAATTTTTGGCTTTAATCAAAATTAAATATTAATTAACCGCTCATTTTTACAAAGTCAACAATTACACTTATATGAATCTTTAACAGCCCTAATAATTCAATCTAATATTACACTATGAATACCTTGAGTGGAGGTTTATAATGTTAGTACTTATTTTCTTTATTGCAAAAAATATTTTTGTCCCCAGTTTGCATAAAAGACTTCTGAGTGGAAGTTTGAAAATAGATTTTTCTATTGATCCTAAACACGAGTTTGCACTTTTTGTTTGGGAGCAAGGCCAAGGGACATCATTGCTTCATGTCAATCACTTCTGCTCCGCTGATGACAGTTCAAAGCCGCAGTGTATCACTCGGCAGCCCCAAAAGTTTCCTGATTGTGGCGGACCTGTGAGGAAACAAGACCTGTTTGTTGCCGTGAAGACCTGCCAGCAGTATCATGAGACCAGAGGTAGACTTGTACTGAGTAAACAGAACTGTTTCTCTTTTGTACCAAGCTAACAGAACTGTTTCTATGTTGTACCAAGCTAACAGAACTGTTTCTCTTGTGTACCAAGCTAACAGAACTGTTTCTCTTATGTACCAAGCTAACAGAACTGTTTCTCTTGTGTTATGTCTAACCACATGATTTTAACCTGTCATTTTTAACAAAGTATTTTTATACTGAAGCAAACCATGTCAAATGAAATTAAACTTAAAATTTTAAGAAAAATGTTATAATTATGATCTACATCTGGGGTCGGCAAACTTATTTGCCTGTTACCCTAATATTTTAAAATTGTATGTTGTCTTTATCCCAAAGTAGCAGATTTTAGTGAATTATACAGGCTCAATATGAGTCTGCATTACCTCTAAGAGATTCTTTGTTACCCCAAGTGGATATCAATATCTAGACAGTGTATCAAGTTTCTACATTCAAAATCAAATCCTGTTTAGCTATCTATCCCATTTATTGAACATTAAAAAATAAAATTGTTGGAACGTTTGATTAAGTTTGAGAAATTTCCGAATTCCTTGAAATTGAAAAAGGGAAAATACCATGTAATTCTATATGTTACAGTGCCAGTAGTGAAAGGAAACTGCCATGTAATTCTATATGTTACAGTGCCAGTAGTGAAAGGAAACTGCCATGTAATTCTATATGTTACAGTGCCAGTAGTGAAAGCAACATGGGGAAAAGTGGCAGGACTAATTGAGTTCTTCAGTGAAGTGAGTGATGTAAATATCCCAACCACTGACATTGGTGTGCCCAATACAGAGAGAGGTAATTTTGTTTATAAATATATATATATGAATAAACCATGTGAGATGTTTAGTGTATTTGATGATTGCTAACTGAGTCAAGAATCATTGAGAGACTTTTGATTACCTTTTACTCTTGGGTTATGTAAGGGAAAATCTTTGAGATTTATCTTTGGATTAAACAGCTGTGATTAGACTCCTGAGACAGTGTGTAGCTGTGATTAGACTCCTGAGACTGTGTGTAGCTGTGATTAGACTCTTGAGACTGTGTGTAGCTGTGATTAGACTCCTGAGACTGTGTGTAGCTGTGATTAGACTCCTGAGACTGTGTGTAGCTGTGATTAGACTCCTGAGACTGTGTGTAATGAAAATAGTTTTTGTTGACCATTTACACATTTTATAATTATAGGTCACTTGGTTAATACCATCTTTGAAATAACTTATTACAGGTCACTTGGTTAATACCATCTTTGAAATAACTTATTACAGGTCACTTGGTTTATACCATCTTTGAAATAACTTATTACAGGTCACTTGGTTTATACCATCTTTGAAATAACTTATTACAGGTCACTTGGTTAATCCCATCTTTGAAATAACTTATTACAGGTCACTCTGATGATACCATCTTATATTTACCTACTCACAGGTCACTCTGATGATACCATCTTATAATTACCTTCTGTTAGGTCACTCTGATAATACCATCTTATAATTACCTTCCACATGTCACTTTGATGATTTGAACTTGAACTGTCCCTTAACCCGACGTTGGGTCGTTGGGGCACCATTTTGAGCTGCGCACTATCTCATGCCAAGTGTCACGGTTCTGAGCTGCCTTCTGGGAATCGCTAAATGAAAGGCCGGTCCACTCTTTGATATTGTCCTCCCAACTCTTCCTTGGTCTGCCTCTTTTCCTTCTTCCCTGGACTGTGCCTTGCAAAATCTTCTTTGAGAGACCTCCAGATCTTGTCACGTGTCCGTACCATCATAATTTCCTCTTTTTTAATTGAGGTGAGAAGGTCCTCGTAAGAGCCAATGACAGCACTTATTTTGTCGCGGACCGCTTCGTTCGTGATGTGCGCTGTGTAGGAGATGTTTAATACCTTTTGAAAACATCTCATCTCAAGCGCATTAATTCTTTTTTGGAGATCTGCTGTGAGTGTCCAAGCCTCACAACCATAACGGAAGACTGACATCGCCAGAGAGCGCATTAGTCGAATCTTTGATCTCAGGGAGAGCTTCTTGCTTTGCCAGATGTTTTTCAGTTTGCTTAATGCTGCAGTTGTTTGGGCCGTTCTGGCAAGAATTTCTGGTTTTGAGCCTTCATCGGATATTATAGCCCCTAGATATTTAAAGGTAGGGACCTCCTCGAGTTTATGCCTGCTTATCCGTATTTCACTTGTGAAATTCTTATTTGCCATGACCTTGGTCTGATGATACCATCTTATATTTACCTTCTCACAGGTAACTTTGATGATTCCATCTTATATTTACCTTCTGACAGGTCACTTTGATGATACCATCTTATATATATACCTTCTCACAGGTCACTCTGATGATACCATCTTATATTTACCTTCTCACAGGTCACTCTGATGATACCATCTTATATTTACCTTCTGACAGGTCACTCTGATGATACCATCTTATATATATACCTTCTCACAGGTCACTCTGATGATACCATCTTATATTTACCTTCTGACAGGTCACTCTGATGATACCATCTTATATTTACCTTCTGACAGGTCACTGTGGTAAAACCATGGCCATCATCCAGAGAATCATTGACTCCCCAGCCCTGTCCAACATTGACTGGGTTCTCATTGCCGACGATGACACCATCATAAATCTGGACAGACTCCGGCTGCTCTTGGCCTGTTACAACCCCAGGCAGCCCGTGGCTCTCGGTGAGAGATACGGCTACGCAGTGGCTAGAGGAGGTGGATACGACTACATTACTGGCGGAGGCGGGTAAGTTCTTATTGTGTGCTGTAGCCTTGTAGACGCGTAATTTTATGTAGAGCCTCAAAACTTTAATTATAATTTGAATGCAAGAAATAGTTATTGGTGTAGAATACAACTCGCTAATTTCTAAAAGTATTGTTAAAGGTGTCACTCTACATAGAATATTTTAAATTTTGAAGTTGAAATGATTTGGTAGAGATCATAGGCTTCAATTAAATGTTATTCTAGCCTAAGTATTCCCATTAAAGTATTTATCGTGAAGCTTTTTTCTAATCTGCTCAATGGATATACATTGAAACTAGAATATTTTTTGTCCTCAATGAACTTGGTTGACTTGTCTTTTGATATAAGCTACGGATAAATACAATCAAAACAGCATTCTGTTTCCCATTTGAATAATTGGATACATCAATTAAAGTGTAGATTAGATTTTTATTTTGAAAAGTTCGGTACTAAAAAGGAAAGAAAATCATGTGTTAAAATAGTTGCTGTACTGTTAGACATGTGTTCAAATAGTTGCTGTACAGTAAATCATGTGTTCAAATAGTTGCTGTACTGTTAAACATGTGTTCAAATAGTTGCTGTACAGTAAAACATGTGTTCAAATAGTTGCTGTACTGTTAGACATGTGTTCAAATAGTTGCTGTACAGTAAATCATGTGTTCAAATAGTTGCTGTACTGTAAATCATGTGTTCAAATAGTTGCTGTACTGCTAGACATGTGTTCAAATAGTTGCTGTACTGTAAATCATGTGTTCTAATAGTTGCTGTACTGTTAGACATGTGATCAAATAGTTGCTGTACAGTAAATCATGTGTTCAAATAGTTGCTGTACTGCTAGGCATGTGTTCAAATAGTTGCTGTACAGTAAATCATGTGTTCAAATAGTTGCTGTACTGCTAGACATGTGTTCAAATAGTTGCTGTACTGTTAGACATGTGTTCAAATAGTTGCTGTACAGTAAATCATGTGTTCAAATAGTTGCTGTATTGTCAGACATGTGTTCAAATAGTTGCTGTATTGTTAGACATGTGTTCTAATAGTTGCTGTACAGTAAATCATGTGTTCAAATATTTCAGTATGGTGTTCAGCCAACCAGCTGTGAGACTGCTGTCCAATCAATGCAGGTGTTACTCGGACGATGCACCTGACGACATGACCCTAGGCATGTGTCTCAAGGCTATTGGTGTACCTGTCACACACAGTCGGTTCTTCCACCAGGTAAACTCATGTCCACGATCATTAGCCTAGACAATGCCATTCAGGTTCTGATCACATTTTTATTTCTCAATAGGCTGATGATAATTTCTATTTTGTCATGGCCTAGAGCAATAATCCAACAATACATAAAATTGATGTATCGAAATTTCAAGTCGATCAAAAGGACAGTAATTAAATTATTGAATTTTAAAATTAATTTATTTATCTCTTTATATCATGTTAATTTTTTGAGATAGAGAGTTGTGGTGCGTAATACGTTCAACAACCTTTCATGTCGCGCAATAAGGTGCGCATTACATTGACAGTACTTTTTAAAAATATATTCACGATCGGTGCGCAGTATATTAAACACGTTTTACGAAACATAACTTGAATTTTGTATTTTTGGATTGTTTGGCCTGCGTATTATAATGAACATCCTTATAGTTATGTCTCATATATAAAGGATTTTAAGCCAAAAATTTGATTTTTTACAGGTTTTTTTTATAAACTAAATCTTTTATTATTTGATCAAATGATGCAATGTTTTGATTTCTTTTAAAAGACAAGCCCAGGGGAATTGTCTCTCTCAATAAAAAATTTGTTTCTGTCTATCTTATCATCTCATTGCAAATAAGACTTTTTTTCCAAAGCGTTCGTTTTGTTCACAACTTTAAGTTTAAAAACTAGGGCTGTTATCGATTAAAATAAATTTAATCGTTAACTTTTCAAAAATTACCGATTAATTAATCGATAATTTTGTTGAAGCTTAAAATAAAGATGTATGACGTCATTAAACTGAAAATTTCAAGGGAAGTAATAAAAACAGGCAATTGATTTTTTTTATTGAGTTACTTTTAGGACATATCAATAAAAATAAGTTCAATAACGTATTAAAGTTTAGGCACTTGGATGAAAATTTCAAATTAATTTTCAAAATATAAAAGTAATACAGCTATATAGAATTTGTTTGACGATAAACAAAAATATAAAGATCATCATTTTATCCCAAGTGGCTCAAAAGTCATTATTTTTTTCTAAGACCGCATAATCACTTTTTTCACTATGTTGTCTTCTTTCACATTTTGTGACCTTTTATGGCATTTTAAAAAAGAGCCCATAGCAATGTATTTAATTTAATTTTAAAACTATAATATTGTAGGAGATATATTTAAATATAAAAAGTTCAATATAATGAATTTAAATTTTGTTATTGTTAATTAATTAAAAACAATGTGTTTTTATATCATTGTCCTTATAAAACAGGTTACTTAAAGTTTTCACGTTTGTCATGTTTCCTTTAGATGGAGAAGTTTGTACGTAAAAAAAA
>MUZC01000318.1:0-12926 GCA_002072015.1 Radix auricularia | reverse complement strand
TGGATGTGTCCAGTATTGACATGACCCGTTAGCTGACTTATGGATGTGTCCAGTATTGACATGACCCGTTAGCTGACTTATGGATGTGTCCAGTATTGACATGACCCGTTAGCTGACTTATGGATGTGTCCAGTATTGACATGACCCGTTAGCTGACTTATGGATGTGTCCAGTATCATTTAGCAACCCTCTACCCACATTTAGCAACCCTCTACCCACATTTAGCAACCCTTTACCCAGCATATTTATGGCATCAGTATTGAAAATACCTTGAAACAAAAGTAAATATTACTCACCAAACTGCTTGTGATATATTTAAAAATGTCATTTAGCACAGCTATAGAAGCAATTTACTGGTTTGTTTTTTAAATTGTGTGAACTACTGAGTGAGTGACTGTATTACCCAGTGAATTTTGTGTTTTGCTTGTATTACCTAGTGAATTATGGGTTTTGCTTGTATTACCTAGTGAATTATGGGTTTTGCTTGTATTACCTAGTGAATTATGGGTTTTGCTTGTATCACCTAGTGAATTATGGGTTTCGCTTGTATTACTTAGTGAATTATGGGTTTTTCTTGGAATGGATTTTATAAAATCTCAAACCTAATTACATTGAAATTTTGTAGAATGTACTCAATTTGTATGTATCTGTGGTGGTATTTGTAAAATTAAATATTCTAAATAATAAAAAAAAAATTCAAAGCTTTGTCAAAGTTTTGAGTCATTATATCTACTGATATGGAAATATTTCTTGTTAATTTTGTAATTAAAACTATAATAAATGAACTATAGTTACAGTAAGCATTTGCAAGTGTCAGCTTCACAAAGCTTGTTAAACAAATAGAGAATATAACACTGTAAGGTTTATAAAAAAACCAAACTAGACTGTGAAGATTGAATCGTTCCCAGAGCACAGACATGCTTGCCTATGAATTTTATGAGATTTTTATATTACACTGAATGGCAGAGTTACAAAATATGAAATGTTTTAGTTTGACTTTGACTTTTAGTATCAGCTGTGAGATAGTATTTTGGATGTCTTTAGTTTGACTTTTAGTATCAGCTGTGTTGTGTTGGAGATAAATCTTTATAATTTATGCTTGTTGCTCTCTTTCTTTAAAATTTGTATTCACTGTAAATGTAAATAACAGCTAGCTGTCAGTGAATATACTTTGTTGACTATACACTGCCTTTTTGTGCTAGAAGATATTGCAGCAGGTAATAATAAAATAAAAAAATAGGTAACATTTTAACATTTTATTTTGCTTCTCTATTACAGCTTTTAAGAGTGAGGGGATATCAGTACCTCCCCCCCCCCCAGCAGAAAATATGTACATCTTCTGATCTCCTAATTACTGTTGACTCATCCTGTTGGCCAGTGGTAAATTATTATCCACAATCATCAGCGTTATCAACTGGTTAGTTACTAGTAATTGAATATAATATTCATTTGTTAAGTCCTTTAAATAAAAAATAAATGTTTAAAAAAAACAGAACAAAGCCCAAACTTTCTGAAACTGATTCATTAAAATTAACTATATTTGAATCAAGTCACGTGTTATCATGGGCTGGGAGATCAAACAGATAATTTAATAAATTCATTGATCCAGATCTATTTCATGTAAAATAGGGATTAAATAAAATATTCATTTGAAAAATATATTTAATATAGTCTATATACATTGAAATTCAGGTGCTTATTTGTTCATTTAAAATTACATATTTATTGAAATCAATCAAGTTTTCATTGAAATAAATTAAAGGTATAATAACAATTTCACAAGCCTTAATCTCAAGCAAACACATTCAAACGGACTTTAAGTCTGTGCTGGCATTGGCCAAATATAAGTACACTAACAAAGGCAACAATTTAAATGCAATTATATCAAAGAACTACAGAAAGAGTGGTCCCCATTCCCATACATTGTTTAAATTTATCACCGGTAGTGGTTTAGTTTTGTGGATGTGTCCAGTATTGACATGACCCGTTAGCTGACTTATGGATGTGTCCAGTATTGACATGACCCGTTAGCTGACTTATGGATGTGTCCAGTATTGACATGACCCGTTAGCTGACTTATGGATGTGTCCAGTATTGACATGACCCTTAAGCTGACTTATGGATGTGTCCGGTATTGACATGACCCGTTAGCTGACTTATATTCGCTTGAAGAGATGTTTGTCACGGGTCGTCAGCGTTCTTCACTATGATTTACTTGAACGTCAACAGTTGAAATAAAACAAGACGTGAGTAACTGTAGGATTAAAACAATCCAACGTTACAATCTCTCCGGGGTTACATCCGCTACACAAGTTGTAGTACCAGGCTTGTCTTGGGCTTAACGTGTAGCACAAAGTTTCTTTTTGACGTTACGTGTCTGTTTTTTTTTAATTCACGCGTAGCACAAGGATTTTTCAACATAAAACTACTTGCAGGGAGAGCGATACACGCGAGACTGTTGTATTTACATCCATAGATTCGTCTTGACACGCGGGTATGTCTTGACACGCGGGTATGTCTTGACACGCGGGTATGTCTTGACACGCGGGTATGTCTTGACACGCGGAGTCTTTTTCATGCATGGAGCATTTGTTTACACACGCAGTCGCCTGCCCACGCCGGGTTGTCTTTACGTATGACCCATATAACCATAACACTATTAGCATCTGTTCATGACCAGTCAGAAGACAATGCTCTACTTTTCATCAGAGGCGTCCGACGAATTTCCATCAATCTGATACAAACTCGCCTTTGAAAGCGTATGCCGCCTAATGCCGACCTTCTTCAACAGGTCGATATACTGGTGTAAGATCTCGTCCTGCAGCAGGTTGAATCCCATGGAGACCACCGACAGTCCAAACAGCACGTACAGCCCGCAGACAATCTGCTTCACGGCATCACTGCCGTCCTCGTCGAACCCGAAAACGAAATCTCCTAACCCGATGGTGCTGAGAGTAATGAAACAGAAATAGCCGCCTATGACCCAGCTCCACTTGTTCTCCCACGCGGCGAACAAGATGGCGCCCAGGGCGATGTAGATGAAGAGGATCAGCACGGTGACCTTGACCGGGACCCTGACGAGCTCCGGGGATTCTGGGAGTGTGAAGGACTTCTTGGAGCAGCAGCGGAGCAGAGAGCTGTAGAACCTTTTGAACAAGGTGGCCATCGTGTCGCCGATGTTGGCCAGGTACAAGAAGGTCAAGGGTATCCCAAACAAGGCGTAGATAACTGTGGCCACCCTGCCGAGGTTTGTTTGTGGTGTGATGTTACCGTAACCTGGAGAGACAAAGTTGGTGAGTGATGTTACCGTAACCTGGAGAGATAAAGTTGGTGAGTGATACTACCTCCATGAACCCCTAGAATTCACAGTGTGTGTGTGTAACCAAAGTGCCACTAAACGTATAGAACTCACATATTGTTGTAATCAAAATGCAACTAAACGTATAGAACTCACCTATTGTTGTATATAAAGTACCATTAAACGTATAGAACTCACCTATTGTTCTATATAAAGTACCATTAAACGTATAGAACTCACCTATTGTTCTATATAAAGTACCATTAAACGTATAGAACTCACCTATTGTTGTATATAAAGTACTATTAAACGTATAGAACCCACCTATTGTTCTATATAAAGTACCATTAAACGTATAGAACTCACCTATTGTTTTAATTAAAGTACCATTAAACGTATAGAACTCACCTATTGTTCTATATAAAGTACCATTAAACGTATAGAATTCACCTATTGTTGTATATAAAGTACCATTAAACGTATAGAACTCTCCTATTGTTCTATATAAAGTACCATTAAACGTATAGAACTCACCTATTGTTCTATATAAAGTACCATTAAACGTATAGAACTCACCTATTGTTGTAATTAAAGTACCATTAAACGTATAGAACTCACCTACTGTTGTATATAAAGTACCACTAAACGTATAGAACTCACCTATTGTTGTAATTAAAGTACCACTATAGGTATAGAATTCACCTATAGTTGTAATGAGAGTCACACTAAACGTATAGAACTCACCTATTCTTGTAATTAAAGTACCACTAAACGTATAGAACTCACCTATTGTTGTAATGAGAGTCACACTGTAAATGGCCGACGTGACGTACGTCCATTTATATTCGACTCTTGGTGTCTCGGTGACAATTTTTGTGACCATCGCTTGGAACTCGCCGAGAATCGCCTCAGTTTCCCTGGTCCATTTAATGGCCTCAGATACCGTCACATTACGAGGCATCTCTGTGTTAGCTAAAAGCTGGAATAGATACGCTGTTAGCTATAATTGATACGCTGTTAGCTATAATTGTTTCGCTGTTAGCGATAATTGATACGCTGTTAGCTATAATTGATACGCTGTTAGCTATAATTGTTTCGCTGTTAGCGATAATTGATACGGTGTTAGCTATAAATGATACGGTGTTAGATATAATTGATACGCTGTTAGCGATAATTGATACGCTGTTAGCTATAATTGATACGGTGTTAGCTATAATTGATACGCTGTTAGCTATAATTGATACGGTGTTAACTATAATTGATACGGTGTTAGCTATAATTGATATGGTGTTAGCTATAATTGATACGGTGTTAGCTATAATTGATACGGTGTTCGCTAGCAGATGGAATAGATTCACTTCCAGTAATTCACGTCTTTTGATATCAACTTCTGAGGCATGACCGATTCACGTTGTGGAGAAAAGCGCGTGGATGATATAACCGGGAGACAGCCGTATGGCAGGAAAACTGCGACAGACAGGAATTGTATGTCGCGTAAATTTACATAAAGCGGGAAATTCTAAAGGGGATTGACCAAGGGTTTTAGCGAGGATTGTATTTCAGTGACCTAAATAGCTTTGTGGGAAAGTTTGTAAATTTGCATAATCTAAGTAACTTTAAACCAATCAGAAACTAGCATGGTCATTTATCTTCCCTTCGGGCAAGCCAGGAATGTGAGGGGTTAGATATAGGGTAGTCAAGGTGTGCAATATAAGAACATGAAGATGTTAGAACAGGGAGAAGTAAGCCAGGTGCCAAGAGAGTGAGAGAGCCACCGAATAGGGAGCCAGTGTGCCAAGTATTTGGAGTCTGGGGTGCTCCCTGCGTACAACACTTCTATGACCATGCTAGTTTCTGATTGGTTAAAAGTTACTTAGATTATGCACTGAATACAAGAACTGACTTTGCTGAGTGGCCTGTTGTTGATTTAAACAGAAGGAGTGAACTAGCAACTGGGTGAGAAACCTCAAGCACCAACTAAGTGAGAAACCTCAAGCACCAACTAAGCGAGAAACCTCAAGCACCAACTAAGTGAGAAACCTCAAGCACCAACTAAGTGAGAAACCTCAAGCACCAACTAAGTGAGAAACCTCAAGCTCCAACTAAGTGAGAAACCTCAAGCACCAACTAAGTGAGAAACCTCAAGCACCAACTAAGTGAGAAACCTCAAGCACCAACTAAGTGAGAAACCTCAAGCACCAACTAACAATAACTAACTGCTTAGATAGACAGACAGAGATCTTTTACAGTACTGACCTTCAAGGCAAACGCCCTTCTTTTGGAGGTCATGTTGAGCATTGGCCTGGGGGTCCCGTACCCTTCAATGACGTTGAACAAGAAGGAGCCGAAGACCGTGTAGAGCCCTACCAGCACCAGCAGGAACAAGTTGGAGACGATGATGCTTATGATACGAAGGCACCGTCGGCACGGCCTCTTCCGCCTCCTCCTCCTGTCGGCCATCCCCGGCAACTCGGGCTCAGCCAGCGGCTCGTACAGCACAGACGCCATGGACTCGTCGCGGGACTCCTTGGACTTCGGTTTGCTCTGCCCGGCCTCTGGGAGCAGTTTGGTGTCCCAGGTCTTTGAGATGGTCGATTGTCCGTTCTGGCTCTGCTGCAGGGGAGGGGGAGCTTTGGTTTTGTCCTCATCTGACCACGCGCTGGTGGATGACGCGGTGCCTTCGTTTGAGGACTCTTGACTGCCGACCGTTGAGGATGCTGTGTCTTTCTTTTGTGGAGTGACCAGGCGCAAAATAAAGAAGATAATAATAATTGTTGTCATATGAAAAAAGAAAAAAAAATGTGTGAAGATGTGCACTAGATGTAACAAAATTTAAATACAGTTGAAATATATTTTAATTTGTAAAAAGATGTTTGCACAGATCCTTTTTGTAATATTTAAAGAAATTGTAAATTATTTTCGAGTACAAACTGCGTATTTGGTAAGAAATCTTTCAATTTCAAAGCAAAATTTAAAATTCATGTAATTTTTTTATTATACTTTTAAAAACCTTTTACTTTTTACACAAGCCAAATTATTTCCTTTTATAACTATATACAAATACTTAATTGAAATACGTTAAACGCTTACTCTACCTGTAGAAATTGTTCAAATAAAAAGTAGATCACCTGCCTTAACTAATATTTTCATACCATGCCCTACATAGTACTGACCTAAAAACCACAACTCTACACACCACGGCCCTACACACCATGGGCCTAAACACCACGGCCCTACACACCACGGCCCTAAACACCATGGGCCTAAACACCACCGCCCTACACACCACGACCCTACACACCACGACCCGAAACACTATGACCCTAAACACCACGGCCCTAAACACCATGGGCCTAAACACCACCGCCCTACACACAAGGGCCCTACACACCACGACCCTACACACCACGGACCTACACACCACGGACCTACACACCAAGGCCCTACACACCACGGCCCTACACACCACGACCCTAAACACCACGGACCTACACACCACGGACCTACACACCACGACCCAACACACCACAGCCCTAAACACCACGACCCTAAACACCACGGACCTACACACCACGACCCTAAACACCACGACCTACACACCACGGCCCTAAACACCATGACCCTAAACACCACGGACCTACACACCACGGCCCTAAACACCACAACCCTAAACACCACGGACCTACACACCACGACCCTAAACACCACGGCCCTAAACACCACGGACCTACACACCACGGCCCTACACACCACGGCCCTAAACACCACGGACCTACACACCACGGCCCTAAACACCACGACCCTAAACACCACGGACCTACACACCACGGCCCTAAACACCACGACCCTAAACACCACGGCCCTAAACACCACGGCCCTAAACACCACGAACCTACACACCACGGCCCTAAACACCACGACCCTAAACACCACGGACCTACACACCACGGCCCTAAACACCACGGCCCTACACACCACGACCCTACACACCACGACCCTAAACACCACGGACCTACACACCACGACCCTACACACCACGACCCTAAACATCACGGACCTACACATCACGGACCTACACACCACGGACCTACACACCACGAACCTACACACCACGACCCTAAACACCACGACCCTACACACCACGACCCTACACACCACGGACCTACACACCACGGCCCTACACACCACGACCCTACACACCACGGACCTACACACCACGGACCTACACACCACGACCCTACACACCACGGACCTACACACCACGACCCTACACACCACGGACCTACACACCACGGACCTACACACCACGGACCTACACACCACGACCCTACACACCACGACCCTAAACACCACAACCCTACACACCACGACCATACACACCACGGACCTACACACCACGACCCTACACACCACGGCCCTACACACCACGACCCTACACACCATGACCCTACACACTATGACCTTAAACACCACAACCCTACACACCACAACCCTACACACCACGGCCCTACACACCACGACCCTACACACTATGACCCTAAACACCACGGCCCTACACACCACGGCCCTAAACACCATGGGCCTAAACACCACCGCCCTACACACCACGACCCTAAACACCAAGGCCCTACACACCACGACCCTAAACACCACGGCCCTACACACCACGACCCTAAACACCACGGCCCTACACACCGCGGCCCTACACACAACGACCCTAAACACCAGGGCCTAAAAACCACGGCCCTACACACCACGACCCTAAACACCACGGCCCTACACACAACGACCCTAAACACCAGGGCCTAAAAACCACGGCCCTACACGCCACGACCCTAAACACCACGGCCCTACACACCACGGCCCTAAACACCACAACCCTAAACACCACGGCCCTAAACACCACGGCCCTACACACCACGGCCCTACACACAGCGACCCTAAACACCAGGGCCTAAAAACCACGGCCCTACACGCCACGACCGTAAACACCACGGCCCTACACACCACGGCCCTAAACACCATGGCCCTAAACACCACGACCCTAAACACCATGGCCCTACACACCACGACCCTACACACCACGGACCTACACACCACGACCCTAAACACCACGGACCTACACACCACGGACCTACACACCACGACCCTAAACACCACGGACCTACACACCACGACCCTACACACCACGACCCTACACACCACGGACCTACACACCACGACCCTACACACCACGACCCTACACACTATGACCTTAAACACCACAACCCTACACGCCACGGCCCTACACACCACGACCCTACACACTATGACCCTAAACACCACGGCCCTACACACCACGGCCCTAAACACCATGGGCCTAAACACCACCGTCCTACACACCACGACCCTAAACACCATGGCCCTACACACCACGGACCTAAACACCATGGCCCTAAACACCACGGCCCTAAACACCATGGCCCTACACACCACGACCCTACACACCACGGACCTACACACCACGACCCTAAACACCATGGCCCTACACACCACGACCCTAAACACCGTGACCCTAAACACCACGGCCCTAAACACCACGACCCTAAACACCAGGGCCTAAACACCACGGCCCTACACAACATGGCCCTAAACACCACGGCCCTAAACACCATGGGCCTAAACACCACGGCCCTAAAAACCCTATTATTTTTTAAAAATCGGACACTTATTTGGGGGGGGGGGACATTTGAATTTTGAACCCCCTCCCCCACCCCTAGCTACGCCACTGAACAGAACACAAATACATGTGAAATACTTACAGAATACATACTTATATAGAAGTGCATAGACATATATTTAACAAGATATATTTTTTACTCGGATATTGACGGAGAAACATCTTGACAGAGGAATGTCAAACATCTGACTGTCACAATCAAACATGTGACTGTGACAATCAAACATCTGACTGTGACAATCAAACATCTGACTGTGACAATCAAACATCTGACTGTGACAATCAAACATCTGACTGTGACAATCAAACATCTTATTTGTGAAGATCATCTAAACAGACATTCACCACCAGCACTGTCGACTGGCCGCCATGCCGTATTGGTAACTTAATTAAATCATCTGGATAAGGTCTTTTTTTATTGTTAAAAAGGATGATTATTATTGATTATAATAACTCTGTAGGTATTCGTTGTCTAGGGGTTCTGATTAGTTTAGAAAAAAATAAACGTTTAACCACCATTTTTTATTTTAAAAAAGAAAGACAGAAATCAGTGATACTCCAAGCGTTATATGGATTATTTCTTGAACCACCACTGTTTAAACAAATCAGAAGCTTTGAACTAGCTGGGACCCGAACAGCATACATAGGTCATGACAGCCTATATAGGTCATGACAGCATACATAGGTCATGACAGCTTATACATGTCATGACTGCATACATAGGTCAGGATAGCATATATAGGTCATGACAGCATACATAGGTCATGACAGTATGCATAGGTCATGACAGCATACATAGGTCATGACAGTATGCATAGGTCATGACAGCATACATAGGCCATGACAGTATACATAGGTCACAACAGCATACATAGGTCATGATAGCATATATAGGTCATGACAGTATACATAAGTCATGATAGCATATATAGGTCATGACAGCATACATAGGTCATGACAGCATATATAGGTCATGACAGTATACATAGGTCATGATAGCATGTATACATAGGTCGTGACAGTATACATAGGTCATGATAGCATACATAGGTCAGGATAGCATACATAGGTCAAGACAGTATACAAAGGTCATGACAGCATACATAGGTCATAACAGTTTATACATGTCATGACAACATGCATAGGTCATGATAGCATAAATAGGTAATGACAGCATACATGGGTCATGATAGCATATATAGGTCATGATAGCATATATAGGTCATGACAGCATACATAGGTCATGACAGCTTATACATGTCATGACAGCATACATAGGTCATGATAGCATATATAGGTCATGACAGTATGCATAGGTCATGACAGCATACATAGGTCATGACAGTATACATAGGTCACAACAGCATACATAGGTAATGATAGCATATATAGGTCATGACAGCATACATATGTCATGACAGCATAAAGAGGTCATGAAAGCTTACATAGGTCATGACAGTATACATAGGTCATGACAGTATATATAGGTCATGATAACTTACATAGGTCATGACAGCATACATAGGTCATGACAGTTTATATAGGTCATGATAGCTTACATAGGTCATGACAGCATACATAGGTCATGACAGTATATATAGGTCATGATAGCTTACATAGGTCATGACAGTATACATAGGTCATGACAGTATATATAGGTCATGACAGCATATATCCGTCATGACGGTATACATAGGTCATGACAGCATATATAGGTCATGACAGCATATATAGGTCATGACAGTATACATAGGTCATGATAGCATACATAGGTCATGATAGCATATATAGGTCATGACAGTATACATAGGTCATGATAGCATATATAGGTCATGACAGTATACATAGGTCATGATAGCATACATAGGTCATGATAGCATATATAGGTCATGACAGAATATATAGGTCATGACAGTATACATAGGTCATGACAGCATATTTAGGTCATGACAGTATACATAGGTCATGACAGCATACATAGTTCATGTGAGCTTACATAGGTCATGACAGCATACATAGGTTATTATAGCATATATAGGTCATGACCTCATACATAGGTCATGACAGTATATATAGGTCATGATAGCATATACAGGTCATGACAGCATATATCGGTCATGAAAGCTTACATAGGTCATGACAGTATGCATAGGTCATGACAGTATATATAGGTCATGACAGCATATATCGGTCATGACAGTATACATAGGTCATGACAGCATATATAGGTCATGATAGCTTACATAGGTCATGACAGCATACTTAGGTCATGAAATCTTAAATAGGTCATGTGAGCTTACATAGGTCATGACAACTTACATATATCATGACAGCATATATAGGTCATGAAAGCTTACATAGGTCATGACATCATAAATAGGGCATGACAGCATACATAGGTCATGATAGCATATATAGGTCATGACAGCATACATAGGTCATGACAGCATACATAGGTCATGATAGCATATATAGGACATGACAGCATACATAGGTCATGACAGCATACACAGGTCATGATAGCATATATAGGTCATGATAGCATACATAGGTCATGACAGCTTACATAGGTCATGACAGCATATATAGGTCATGACAGCATACATAGGTCATGACAGCATATATAGGTCATGACAGCATACATAGGTCATGACAGCATACATAGGTCATGACAGCTTACATAGGTCATGACAGCATATACACACAAGTGGTACGTGTTTTAAGATGTCGGTATGCATTTTTGGAAGAAGTAGTACTGCTACGATTGAAATAAAATACAAAATACACCAACAAATATAAACTTTATCGCAGTCCTATTCTATGTGATACGATTGAAAGGATTGGACAACTACTTACATGTTATATTATATACATTAAATCTATTTTAAAGGAATAATAATAATTTTTAAAAAGTCGCTTCATTCTAGTGAAGCATCTCAAGAGCTCAATATTTATAAGTTCGGAGGTACATATCAGAATTATGGGCCTTCGTCAAATGAAAAAAAAAGTGGGGGGTCAAACAATTGGGACGAAGAGTGACGTGGGGGGGGGGTAGACACCTGAGTCGAAGGCGCTCGCCGAAAAAGCCGCCAAATTTTCGTCCGCCAAAAATACACATCGCCTTTGTTTTAAACATTAACAATTATAAACTGATATTCTAAGCGCCTATCAGGTATTGAGTGACAGAAACTGAATGAAGGGAATGATTTCATGCACTGTGTTAGTAGGACAGCATAGGGGCCTTCCATCAAGTAGGTCTCGCTCTCTTTGACCATTTTTACCCCCAGCCCCTGTCACAGGCTGTCACAAATCTTGGATCCCCACCCCCACCCTTAAAGTACGTCACACTTTCGAAAAAATATTATTATTTTTAAATAATGAAATTATTTTAAAATTTAATATAAAACACCGTGACGCCACACATGACTGAACCCCCCTCCCACCTGTCACAAATTGTCACACTTTCTTACACCCCCCTCTCCCCTCTGGAGCGCAATGAACTTTATGGAAAGCCCCATATAAAACTTTTTTGTTCTATTGTTACAAATAATCAAACTTTATTTGAAGTTTTTCAAGTATTTTATTGCCAAAAGTTTTATTACCTCATTGTTGGCCAGTCGAATTTCATCCGTGTATTTAGGAATCAGCCGAAAATCAGCCGAAAATGTCAAATTACGGAGAAATTCGCCTAAAAATTATGTCAGCCAGCCGAATTTTTTTTTTTAAATCGTCTGTCAGGTCTGGGGGAGGGGCGGTGTTATAGAAATGTGATGACCTAAAAACACGCAACTTTAAATAAAAGTTCCAGTTAAATAGTTGATTGTTTACAATTTATTTAATGACATTTAACACGGTCTTCACGAGTGTTACGATATTAGTAAGGGGCCGTCCATAAATGACGTCACGCAC
>MUZC01000317.1:217417-286694 GCA_002072015.1 Radix auricularia | reverse complement strand
GGTGAATAGAATGACATCAAGTCTGTTGTCTGTCTCCAGGTGGAGTACTTGCAAGAGCTCGAGAAGAAGATGAATGTTGGCCTTGAAAAGCTGGCAGAGGCTGCTGAAAGTGTGGACATGCTGAGCAGAGAACTGGCTGTCAAAGAAAAAGATCTGGAAACAGCTAATGTAGTAGCTGATAAGGTGATTGATTAGAAGGACGGCTAATGTAGTAGCTGATAAGGTGATTGATTAGAAGGACGGCTAATGTAGTAGCTGATAAGGTGATTGATTAGGACGGCTAATGTAGTAGCTGATAAGGTGATTGATTAGAAGAACGGCTAATGTAGTAGCTGATAAGGTGATTGATTAGAAGGACGGCTAATGTAGTAGCTGATAAGGTGATTGATTAGAAGGATGGCTAATGTAGTAGCTGATAAGGTGATTGATTAGAAGGACGGCTAATGTAGTAGCTGATAATGTGATTGATTAGAAGGACGGCTAATGTAGTAGCTGATAAGGTGATTGATTAGAAGGACCTCTAATGTATTAGCTGATAAGGTGATTGATTAGAAGGAAGGCTAATGAGTTACTTTGAAAAGGAATCAAAATACAATTTGGTCCAGTTAAATTTTGTTAGCCCCAAAATGTGTGGTTGAAAATGTTGATCATGAGTTGGAATATTTTTAGGTCAAATTTAGCAACTGTAGAGATAAACTGTTTTTATTCTTATTTTCATTTTTTTTTTTTAAAATACACAATTTGTATTACTATGTCTTCCCTCACAGGTTGTCTTAGAGGTCAAGGTAATGGCAGATGCTGCAGAAAAGGTCAAGGCTTCTGTACAGCGTGTCAAGGACAGGGCCCAGACAATTGTTGACGCCATCGCTGTTGATAAAGTTATTGCTGAGTCCAAACTGGAAGCTGCTAAGCCTGCCCTCATGGCCGCTGAGAATGCACTTAAGGTAATGTGTTGGGGTGGGGCTGGGGCGGGGGGATAGATATCAGTGAGAACCAGTCAAGGTAATAATGAAGTATGTTGTGTACAGATATGAGTGGCAGCCTCATATTCTGATGCCGATTGCTAATGTCATCTATTGGGCCTTGACAGCCTCATAATCTGATGCCGATTGCTAATGTCATCTATTGGGCCTTGACAGCCTCATAATCTGATGCTGATTGCTAATGTCATCTATTGGGCCTTGACAGCCTCATAATCTGATGCTGATTGCCAATGTCATCTATTGGGCCTTGACAGCCTCATAATCTGATGCTGATTGCAAATATCATCTATTGGGCCTTGACAGCCTCATAATCTGATGCTGATTGCAAATATCATCTATTGAGCCTTGACAGCCTCATAATCTGATGCCGATTGCTAATGTCATCTATTGGGCCTTGACAGCCTCATAATCTGATGCCGATTGCCAATGTCATCTATTGGGCCTTGACAGCCTCATAATCTGATGCTGATTGCTAATGTCATCTATTGGGCCTTGACAGCCTCATAATCTGATGCCATTTGACAATGTCATCTGATTGGGTTGTAAAAATCATAATTTATTTGATAAGAAAAATCTCTATTAATTCTTTTTTTAATTCATTTGTAGAATTCAAAGCTTTGTTGCCAATTCAGAGAATATTGAAAAGGGCTCAATTCATACTAGATATTAATTGTTGAAACATTCATTTAAATTAATCCTTTGAGGTAAACATTCTCCTGTCCTTTAAATTCCTGCCTGTTCCTCATGGTGTAAAACTCTATCTATTGTACTTCTGTTATCAATGGATTGTTCCATCTCTGCAGACCATCAGACCAACTGACATAGCAACAGTAAAAAAACTGGGCAAGCCTCCACATCTCATCATGAGAATCATGGACTGTGTCATCATTTTGTTTAGGAAAAAGCTGGAGCCCCTGGAGCCGGATCCTGAACGACCGTGCCCCAAGCCTTCCTGGCAAGAGGGTTTAAAGGTGATTTTATAGCTTCGCTAGTGAACGAGATACATTACCTACCATTTCATTCACTGGTGATACATATGTTCCCATTTCATTCAGCTGATGGGCCAGATCAGCTTCTTGCAGCAGTTGGTAGACTTTAACAAGGACACAATCACAGAGGAAATGGTAGAACTGATGGAGCCATGCTTTCGAATGGAGGACTACTCATATGAATCAGCTCTAAAGGTAGTTATTATAGGGCCCTGATGCTAGGACTGCCTCCTGAATATCATTTTATTATTGTTATATGACCCTAGTTCTAGCACTGCCTCTTATAATGTCATTAAATGGTCTTGATTGTTAACTTGTGTCACATTAATTCCTGTGATATTATACAGTACTAAGAAGGTCCTAAATTTGTACTGACCACACTTTTAACAAGCATTACTTTCTCCTCATTAGACTGTTTGTATCTTATTCCCCTGTTTGTATCTCATTCCCCTGTTTGTATCTCATTCCTCTGTTTGTATCTCATTCCCCTGTTTGTATCTCATTCCCCTGTTTGTATCTCATTCCCCTGTTTGTATCTCATTCCCCTGTTTGTATCTCATTCCTCAGGCTTGTGGCAATGTGGCAGGTCTCCTATCATGGACCATAGCAATGGCGACTTTTTTTGGGATCAACAAAGAAGTGCTACCTTTAAAGGTACGATATTCTCATGAATTGTGATTGGAAGAAGTGCTACCTTTAACGTTTAATGCCCCAAAGCGTCAAAATGTGCGCCTGTCTGCTACGGCCAAAGTGTTTTTTAAGCGCACCTCGATAGCGCTCTCTTTAGAAATGAAATCACAGAAAGTAAATACTCTTCAGTGCTTGAAAGATGACATATTTGACTTCTGGCAATGGCGGCCCTTTCCCTCACTAATGTTATCGCTTCAATTCGCGAAGTTTTTTTGTAGTTTTTATGAGTTTTTTTTTAAAGAAGCGATTTTGTAAAATTTTATTATAAAAATAATAGTTCTAAACTACAGGTAAAATTGGTTTTAGTGTCAAGACAGTCTTTTGGTTATGTAAAATAACTTTTCTTATTTTAAAAAATGAAGCCAGTAAGACTATAATAACATAAATACATCTTACGCAATTTTTTAATTTTCATAACCAGTTGATTGCAATACGGGGATTCCTTTCAGGATTGACTTGGAAGTTTTGCGAAAACCTTCTGGGGCATTAAATGTTACAAGTACAATATTCACATCAGTTGTGTGATCGGCTAACAACTTACCGATTTCTTTTCAAGTGATTGTAGGTTATCCATAAAAAAGACCAAACCTTTTTGTAAGACTTTATTATGGTAATATAATCTATCTCTGTAGGCTAATTTGATTTTACAAGAAAGGCGCCTGGGTTCGGCTAGTGCAGAGCTGTCTCTGGCACAGAAGATGCTGGATGAGAAGCAAGCTGAGCTCAACGTTGTGCAAGCTAAATATGATGCAGCGATGGCCAAGAAAAAAGTAATCAACATTATTGATTTCTGATTGGTTACATCCTCTGATGTTGAGTGTTTTTTTGTTGTTTTTTTTGGTAAAGCTATGATAATAAATTTCATATTTGTTCCATCAAAATTGTTAGCTATTTTAATCCTGTTAAGGTAACAATCTCTTATTTGATTCATGTTTTTAAAATTTGGATACATAATTATGACATTTATAGAATAGTAACTGAGAGAATTTTCAAAGAAAAATCTAAAGACATTTTTATGAGAACAGAGTTTTGATAATTACAGGATGATGAGCCTGATGGTCAAACATGGCTACAAAAAACTATTGTCATTTTGTTTTTTTTTGTTTTTTAATTTTTTCATTTTAACATTTGAGTTTTCTTCAAAGGGTTTGGGGGACAAATGTGTTTGGGAAGGAGGGTTGGAGACATTCACATTTCTATACTGTTTTTATTATTAAATATTTGAACCTTGATTCCAGGCTTTAATGGAAGACGCCATGGCATGCCAGAGGAGAATGGACACAGCCTCAACCTTGATATCTGGACTTGGTGGGGAGCAGATCAGGTGGACGGCACAGAGTTGGGAGTTCAGGAACCAGATCACATGGTGAGGCGGCCATTATAACAAACTCTTGTTTTCACAGTAAATTTAAGAACTTCAGACCTTCAAGGTTATTTGTCTAGCTTATCAATATACTTGTAGCTGGTTTGTATCTCCTTGTTAACCATAGTCATTGATTTCTAATGTTCAGTTTGAGTGGAGATATCCTGATCTACACTGGCTTTTTGTCCTACTCGGGTCCATTTAACCAGCTGTTTAGGAGCAAACTGATCCAAAACTGGCACCAGGACATCCATGGGAGGAGGATACCCAGTACCAAAAATTTGAACTTGGTGGAGGGCCTGGTGGATACAACAACTGTGAGTTTCCTGATTGAGCTAGGTTAGGGTTTGGCTTAGGCAGTGGCATAACAAGAGGGGGGGGGGCGAATGCCTCATTTGGGACTTAGCCATGGGTGACAAATTCCTAGTCAATAACTAGATTTTAACAATGAAAATTTTATAAGAAAGTCAAGCTTTTTATCGAAACAAAAGGAAAGCCAATAAGAAATAAATAAAAGCAATTAAGGAACTATCCTGAGGCATGTGAATGTTTCAACTGTCAAACTTCAAACTCCTTATTTGATACAAATTCTTCTGGTAATAATGCTACAAAAATGAAATAGCAAAGAGATAAGTAGTATGAGTAAGTCGTAACTTAATTAATTCTTAGATTTGAAAGTATCTCCTGTTGTAAAAGCAAAACTTACTGTATCCTATCAATTTGAAACATAAACTTAACAAATGCTTCGAACAGCACATTATTGTGGGGGAGGGGGAAGCAAATTCCTTGTTGTTAGTAGCTTCTAAAAATGAAAACTTTAAATAAACTTTAATACAAGAAAAGCCAAAAGATAAAAAATTAAAATAAATTAAGAAACTATATTTTGTAATTTAAAACAACCTAATGCTAAAACTTCAAATTCCATTATGAATCTAAAGTTTTCTGATACTTAAGCTACTGTGTCAACAAAGACAATATGTGCTAGTAAATATATTTGATTCAAGTTTGATTTTAAAGTAAGTAAAGTAATGGAATTTTTTGTGGTGTACTTAAAGGTTTATTCTTCCATAGCATTAATATTTTAGTGTCTTTTGTTTTGTGGCATGAACAAAAATAATGTAAAAAATTGCTTATTAAATGGAATTAGAACTTGTCACTCATAAATACAAAATCAGCCACTCATGAACAAGTACTCAACATGAACAACAATTTTGCAATTGGAAGGAATCAGAAATCGGATAAAAAAAGAAAAGACTATTAAAAAAGAACAACAAGTTGTTAAAGAAAACAAAATGTGGCAAGAAGTTCTTGTTAAAATGTTTGACATTATTAAATCCTGGAAAAATTGAATGTGGCTTTTTGCTGTCACAGAGAGGACAATACTTTTGCAAATAATGGCACTATTCTTTGACCGAAGCATTTTATTGCAAAGTACGATCGAGCTCTGAAAAAATTGTGGGAAAGAGGGTAAAAAACATGTTATCTATAACTCAAACTGAGCTCATATAAATTTTAGATGATACAGCTCGCAAAACATCATCTTTCTTATGGAACAACAAGATACCAAATATTGTTTCATCGCATTTAATAACTTAACATATATTTCACATAAGGATCTAAAAAGTCCAGTTGTGTGATTTGTAACAATTGAAAATTTTAAAAAGTTGACGTAGAATTTTTTTAAAGATTTCATTAAAGCTATATGAATCTGCTTACATTTATGACATTTCTGAAATGATTTTGGAATATCCAATTGCTACTACAAATAAGCTATTAAACAGACTTTAGGGTACAAAATAGTGAATATACAAAAGATCCATTTTTAAGTTATTGTTAAAGCTATAGAAGAACTGACTGGGGCAGAAAAAAAAAGCTCAACGAACCGACCCATGAGCTTAGAAAATTACAATTAAATCTTTTTATTTTCTTAGTAACGTCATAAAATTTATTAAAGTTGCCAGAAATTATTTACAAACGTTTAGTGCTAAAAAAATGTGCAGCAGAGGCTGTTCACAGAAAAAGTAATAGAATACTGAATACTTAAAGGATGCTTTGACAATTGATAAAATTTTATGCGGAGACCTCATCCTTTTAAACAAACCTTCCAATCAAAACACGAAAGAGCAAATTTTGGGTGAACGAAGCAAAAATATATATCCATGTTTTATAGAAAAATAGTTGAGGAGAAAGTTGTATTCTTCATAAGATGAGATTCCTTTTAAAATTCGTGTGAGGTTTTGTCAGTTATATAGAATTTAGAAAAACTAATATGATTTTCTTACACCTTATAACCTTACCATTAGAGTTAGGATTGCAGTAAGGGTTAGGGTTACCATTAGAGTTAGGGTTACCATTAGAGTTCGGGTTGCAGTTAGGGTTAGAGTTACCATTAGAGTTAGGGTTGCAGTTAGGGTTAGGGTTACCATTAGGGTTAGGGTTACCATTAGAGTTAGGGTTGCCATTAGGGTTAGTGTTAGCATCCCAATTTATTTATGATCAGAAAAAACTTGAACCGAAAACACTCGTTTGCAACTTTGTGTTGTACAGCAGTATTATTTAGCAACATGGAAGTCATGGCACAAAGCTGAGGGTTTTATTACAGCCTGGAAGTACTGAAATTAGAAATTCACAAACTTCAATTAATAATATTATATAGTTTTTTAATTTTAGATAATTGTATATTTTTAAAAAGAATTTATAAAGAAGTATTCATTGTAGTTTTGTTATGTTCTGTTGATTCGTAAATAAAATAATGAAAAAGACTTTAAAAAATCAAAAATTGTAGCACAAGTTGAACTTTCTAAACTGAGTTAAATGAAATGGCTGACATGTTTGTTTGATGTCCTCCAGATATCAGGATGGAACATTGAGGGACTCCCCAATGATGAGCTCTCCATACAGAATGGCATCATCACAACTATGGCCACTCGCTACCCTCTGATCATAGACCCACAGGGTCAGGCCAAGACATGGATCAAAAGCAGAGAAAAGCAAAGACAACTGCAGGTACCTGTGTAACGTTTAGTGGGTCAGATCTAATTATTTGACAGTTGTAAGGAGAGTGGCTAGCCTTGTAGGACTTAAATGGATGAAGAGAAGAACAGAAATTGGTGACCAAAAAAAATATTTTTTAAATGTGAAGAAGAAAATTGATCTTTGAGATCATTTGTCTTTACTATACAATCTATTATTTTGAAACCAAAAAATTTTCACGAGGAATTTGCACATTTCTTTATATGGGATCTATTCATAAACTTTTAGCTATTGACTTCTTTACTTTTAACTTCTTATTTATATCACTTTTTTGGTTTGATGTCTTAACTGTCTTTTTTTAGCAATTAATTTTGCTATAAAATATCTATTAAATTGAATCATTGATTGTTTATTTCTATTGTATAATTACTTAATTGGAGTAAACAAAAATTAGTAAATGTCTTAACCCGGGTACCCATTGCCTAGCAATTACCTGAGTGGTAAAATTGTGCCCAGGTACCCGTGAAAATGTTGCACCAATGTACATAACAATGGTGGTCGGACTGCAGCCCAACTGTGTTCGCATTTTGGCTCAAGAACAATTTATAAAAATAAAAACTTTGATACGTTTAACTTAAAAACACTTAAAAGAAATGACTGCCAACTGGAAATAAAACTTCTATGTATTTTGATACACCTTTTTTCTTTGAACACGAAATAAACAATCTGGTAACACAAAAAGGTTTTGGTTCTTTGCATCTTTCAAATAAGGAAAATAGACTGTAAAGCCAAGATTTAGGAAGGGCAGGAAACTAGAAATTACATTGGCTTTGACTTTGAAATACACTGACATTATTGAGACAAGCCAATATTGTTTACCTGATCCCCCCCCCTCACTCCTTTCTCCACTCTTAAAACACTGTTAAAACAGAATTAAATACTGCGGAGTGGGTTCAATAAGTAGGGAAAGTCTTGGAAAGTTTGGTCAATTACAACATTTGTTGTCAGTGATAAACTAGAAATAACTCGGCATGTCATCATACGATTACCACCCTTTATCTTTGAAAGAATTTGTTTACCCCTCCCCCTACCCACCAAAAAAACACTTTTTGGCACCAACTCTAGTCATTGTTTTTACACCACCATACTAAAGTACTATTTGAATGTCATCATTTTTACATCACTGATTCATTGCATTTAAATTTGCATTGCATTCTCATAATAAACAAAGAAATACATGCATAACATTAATATAACCAGGGTGCCCGTTCAAAATTTTGACGGGTACCTGGGCAGCATTTTTCAACAATATTAACAGCCCTAGTCTTAACATTATACGGTCTCATGCTCCCCAAGCTCTTTTCTATCAACCATCCATGATACGGTCTAATGCTTTCCAAGCACTTTTCTATCAACCATCCATGATACGGTCTAATGCTTTCCAAGCTCTTTTCTATCAACCATCCATGATACGGTCTCATACATTCCAAGCATTTTTCTATAAACCATCCATGATACGGTCTCATGCTTTCCAAGCACTTTTCTATCAACCATCCATGTTACGGTCTCATGCTTTCTGAGCCCTTTTCTATCAACCATCAATGTTACGGTCTCATGCTTTCCAAGCACTTTTCTATCAACCATCCATGATACGGTCTCATGCTTTCCAAGCACTTTTCTATCAACCATCCATGATACGGTCTAATGCTTTCCGAGCACTTTTCTATCAACCATCCATGATACGGTCTAATGCTTTCCAAGCTCTTTTCTATCAACCATCCATGATACGGTCTCATACATTCCAAGCACTTTTCTATAAACCATCCATGATACGGTCTCATGCTTTCCAAGCACTTTTCTATCAACCATCCATGTTACGGTCTCATGCTTTCTGAGCACTTTTCTATCAACCATCAATGTTACGGTCTCATGCTTTCCAAGCACTTTTCTATCAACCATCCATGATACGGTCTCATGCTTTCCAAGCACTTTTCTATCAACCATCCATGATATGGTCTAATGCTTTCCGAGCACTTTTCTATCAACCATCCATGATACGGTCTCATGCTCCCCAAGCTCTTTTCTATAAACCATCCATAATACGGTCTCATGCTTTCCAAGCACTTTTCTATCAACCATCCATGTTACGGCCTCATGCTTTCCGAGCACTTTTCTATCAACCATCAATGTTACGGTCTCATGCTTTCCAAGCACTTTTCTATCAACCATCCATGATATGGTCTCATGCTTTCCAAGCACTTTTCTATCAACCATCAATGATACGGTCTCATGCTTTCCAAGCACTTTTCTATCAACCATTCATGATATTAACTACAGGTAACATCCTTGAACCTAAAGTACTTTCGCCAACACCTGGAAGATGCCTTATCTCTGGGAAGACCTTTGCTCATTGAGGATGTTGGGGAGGAACTGGACCCAGCCCTCGACAACATTTTGGAGAAAAACTTCATTAAATCTGGCTCAATGTTGAAGGTAGTATCCCAGATACTCGGGTCTTAAATAATATGTAGGGAGATTTAATGTCTCACTATTATGTACATAGACCTACTACTACAGTATCAAGAACATTTAATGTCTCACTATTATGTACATCGATCTACTACTACAGTATCAAGAACATTTAATGTCTCACTATTATGTACATAGACCTGCTACTACAGTATCAAGAACATTTAATGTCTCACTATTATGTACATAGACCTACTACTACAGTATCACGAACATTTAATGTCTCACTATTATGTACATAGACCTACTACTACAGTATCACGAACATTTGATGTCTCACTATTATGTACATAGACCTCCTACTACAGTATCACGAACATTTAATGTCTCACTATTATGTACATAGACCTGCTACAGTATCACGAACATTTAATGTCTCACTATTATGTACATAGACCTACTACTACAGTATCACGAACATTTAATGTCTCACTATTATGTACATAGACCTGCTACAGTATCACAAACATTTAATGTCTCACTATTATGTACATAGACCTACTACTACAGTATCAAGAACATTTAATGTCTCACTATTATGTACATCGACCTACTACTACAGTATCAAGAACATTTAATGTCTCACTATTATGTACATAGACCTCCTACTACAGTATCAAGAACATTTAATGTCTCACTATTATGTACATAGACCTACTACTACAGTATCAAGAACATTTAATGTCTCACTATTATGTACATAGATCTACTACTACAGTATCAATTAGATTTAATGTCTCACTATTATGTACATAGATCTACTACTACAGTATCACGAACATTTAATGTCTCACTATTATGTACATAGACCTGCTACTACAGTATCAAGAACATTTAATGTCTCACTATTATGTACATAGACCTGCTACAATATCAATGGCCCTAATGTCTGTGTTCATGGGAAGTGAGATCTCACAGACTTTTTCATAAGTTCATGAATTCTTTAGATATGAGGATAGTTTCAAATTATATGACATGAATATTCAACATTTTAAAATCCTTTATATGAACCTGTGGTTTCTGAGCCCGTGCTTGCTTGCCGAAAAATTTTGGATTGATTTTTAACCAACTTCTTCATAAGCTAGCCAGCTGAAATTTTGGAGGCAGACTCATGCCAATGATAAAAATGATGTATCAAAATTTCTGATCGATCGAATGTACTGTATTTGCATTATTGAATTTTTAACTTATTATATTTATCTCTATGTATCATGTTAATTTTTGAGATAGATTGTTGTGGTGCGTATTATGTTCAACAACTTTTCATGTCGCGCAATAAGGTGCACATATTGTCAATACTTTTTAAAAATATATTCACAATTGGTGCGCATTATGGTAAATATGTTCTTCTAGACATTACTAAAATTTTGGATTGTCTGCGCTGCATATTATAATGAACATCCTTATTGTTATGTCTCATATATAAAGGATTTATAGTCAAAAACTTGTTTTTTACGGGTTTGTTTTACACATTAGCATCCCTGACTTCAATCAGAAACTTTTCCAAAATTAATTTATAATATTGTAGTCTTTAAATGATTGTCCATGACTGCACATTTAAAACAGAATAATTGATAACAGTGTATGTTCTAACAGCTTTATTAACAATAGATCAATTTTGTACTAGACTCAAAATTATTGGCTAACAATAGTCAATAGAAAGGCCTGTACTTGTCAAGTCTTGTGTGTGTTAAAATTATAAGTATAGGTAAAATTTAATAAATTTATAGATTAATGTTTTTTAACCAATCAGGTTAAAGTTGGTGACAAGGAATGTGACGTCATGTCAACATTCTACCTGTACATCACCACAAAGCTGGCCAATCCACTCTACACACCAGAGGTAAGATGGACTCTGTTTCTTGGTCTAGTATTGCTGTCATTTCTTAAGATGGACTCTGTTTCTTGGTCTTGTATTGCCGTCATTTCTTATTCATTTTTGGTAATTTGTGTGAACTTAAAAATAGCTGTAGCTGTGTTCTAGCGGTAACGTGCTGGACTGCCAAACTGAGGCAAAAGAGAGTTTCAGGTTTGAGCCTTAGTGCTGGCAAGGCCTCCGGGGCATGTGAACTTGTGAACGCTACTTCATTTGCCCCATAGTCCGCCATTGACTGAAAAGGGGTTATATTTATAAAATTGTTTGAATGATAAAAATAGTGTCTTTTTTTAAAGAATTAAACATTTAGACACATTCTGTGATTCCTCAAATTGTAAAAAAAAATTCTCAATGTTTGTGTTTTAGGAAAAAACAACACTCCAGTTATTTTACTTTCAGATCAGTTTCCATACATCTGTCATTGTTTCTTTTGGATCAGTGCCCGTACTTACATCTGTCATTGTTTTTCTTTTTGATCAGTGTCAATACATCTGTCATTGTTTCTTTCAGATCAGTGTATGTATGTCTGTCATTGACATTACTGTGCTAATGTGTAACATATTGTCATTAATGTGGTTGTTATGATATGAATGTTTATTTAATACTTATATGTATGTTACAATCTTCATCTAAAGGGATGTGAGCCAAGTTCCTTACTGGGATACAGCGTAAAATAAATTATCGATTTATTATTACTAGATACGCCCCGCAGCGTAGCATACGCCTCAGATTTGCTCATGGATAGTGCAAAGATAGTAGGGAAATAACGGACACAATCTACAGCACAAAGAAATCAAAATAACGCTAGTGAACCACTGATGCATTGTTGGTCTGGAGACATTCTCACTGCAATTATCTACCTGCCCACCACCCTTCACCACTCTAGCTGGTCAACCATAAACTGTGATTGGTCTGCCCTAGGGAGGGTCAGCTATGTTTGCAAAAAGGGGGCAAAGAATGGGCGCAAACACACATTTTAAAAAAATTAAAAAGTAATGTTTTCTCTGGGGCTTGAACCCAGTACCTTCCATGTGTAAGGCGGACGTGATAACCAGTACATTACAAATC
The DNA here is from genome assembly GCA_002072015.1 of Radix auricularia. Classification (NCBI taxonomy): domain Eukaryota; kingdom Metazoa; phylum Mollusca; class Gastropoda; family Lymnaeidae; genus Radix; species Radix auricularia. The sequence continues at coordinate 274,223 of MUZC01000317.1, read as the reverse complement.
TCATGTTATTATGTGAAAGAAAAACACAAGTGAAAGCATGAACCTTTGTTTCCCCTCTCTACACCACCTCCGCCTGCCAAACCATAAACTGATTGGTCGAATCTAGCGAGGGTCATTTGTCATGCTTATTTGCACACACTCGCTTCGGTGAATTATTGATATAGATTTATTATTGCTTGTTTCAGATCAGTGCCCGTACATCTGTCATTGCTTGTTTCAGATCAGTGCCCGTACATCTGTCATTGACTTCACCGTGACACAGAAAGGTCTAGAGGATCAGCTTCTGGACCGTGTGCTTGTCACAGAGAAATATGCAAGTCTCTGTTATGTTACTCTAATAAAATCTACCACAGAGGTCTTCCAGTAATTGAAGCACTTCATTATATCCCTCCTTTAGTTGTCTACCAGAGAACTTCCTTTCTTACTTCCCAATCAACACAGCTTAGTTTCATCATAGTTCAACATCTGATAAAAAGAAATGTAGTAACCTGACTGAATATAATTTATTTTCAATAATTGCTCCTTGAAAGTCTGACTTGAAACTCAGCAGCAACTACCAAAAGATACTGTATATTGCTCCTATATATTTTTTGCATAAGAAAGAGCTTTGCTTAAACTTGAGCAGTTAACAACCAATCACACAAAGTGGAGGTAGTGGTTATTCTTGTCTACTTTACTACAGGAATTAGAGGAAGAGAGAATTCGTCTAGTCATTGATGTGACTGAAAACAAGCGCAGGATTAAAAGTTTAGAAGAAAACCTTCTTTTCAAGCTGACCAGTATTCAGGTAGGAATGTCTGATGTGTTTAAAAACTAATAACCTTGGTTACAGTGTTCTTACAATGTTAGTTTTCAATATAACTTTGTTATACTTCTTGTACAGTGGTATGTCAAGAACTAAAACAATTATAATCTTTAACTTAATAAGAAAAGATATTCAGTGGGTCTTCTATCAGCAGTAACTGGTGGAGAGTTTGAGGAATGGGATCAATGCCAACTGTCTCACTATTAAAACTGTAGGCTACTATCTTTTTTCTTTAAGTTATATTGAAACTAATCTCTATTTTATTTTTATTTTTAATTGAACCAGTAATATTTCCATTCTTTGATTTGACTCAAGGGTTCCTTGGTAGATGACCCCACACTGGTTGAAGTTCTCCAGACTACCAAAAAGACTGCAATCGAGGTCAATGAAAAGCTGGCAATAGCAGCAGAGACTGGTGCAGAAATCAACATTGCCAGAGAAGAGTTCAGGCCAGGTAGGATTAGACTATTGTACCTCAGACTTTTTTCTCCAGAAGTCATGTTGACCTAGTTACCTGCAATTGTATAACATATCTAGCTCCTGACTCCAGTGGTGTAGCTATGGGAGGAGGAGGGGGGTCCAAAGTCGATAGTCCCCCTGGGTCCCCACTTGAATTAGTGTCATATATTTTTTTTACATTAAATAATACGCCACCGCCATGTATGTGGGGCCCACAAAGGAGATTAACCCCCCCCCCCCAGCAACCAAATCCCTACATATTCCAAGCTACGCTTCTGCCTGACTCCATCATACATCAAACTTACATTCCATCAGTTTACTGTTAATAGAGATGCTTCAAAATTGGCACATAAGTTGAAAGTTAAATAATTTATGTATTTTTTTAATAAGTCTGTCCATTTCTTGAAAATGAGTTAATTATTAAAACAATATGTTATATGACTGAATTAATATACACTTGATCCCTTTTGGGAAATTTAATGCAAACAATTTAGAAATTATTTTAATAAATACATTAGGATCTCTAATCAAGAACTGAACTCTGATTTTTTTTTTTTAATTTTAACTGACAAAGACATATATGAATACGTAAATTTTAGAACCAGACTGATATTTGTCTTACCGCTGACCAGATTTTAAAAACTTATTTTAGTTGCCCAACGTGGCAGCATTCTGTACTTCTTGGTTTGTGACATGGTTATGGTCAACAACATGTACTCAACCTCTCTCAATCAGTTCCTGGCACTTTTTGACCAATCAATGGCCAGGTGAGCTGCCAACATTTGAAACCAAATTGTTATTTTATCACTATTTACCTAAAATGATATTTAGTAAAAGAGATGTCTGCCCTGAGGGATTATGATCTGAGCAATGATTGTGAATCTCTAAGAAACAGAAGAAGTAGACATACGATTCAAATAAATGTTTTTCAATAAAATACTTTTAACTATGGCTGCGGAAATTAGCGATTAATTTCTTGATTAATCATTAAAAAATGTAATGACTAAATTATTCTTTAAGAATTAATCTACCCATCACTTACAAATTATTGAAAGTTAAAAAGTTAACCCAAAAATTTTGAAATAGTGGCTGATAAACAATAAATTTCCTGACGATTACACAACACAAACATTTTGGTTTTAATGACTGACGGGAATGTTTAAAATGTTGATAAAGTTTGCCTACCATGGTTCGTCTACTTATCAAACCAAATAAAAAGCATAATTAATAATGGCAGTAGTTTGAGTGACTCAGAGACAGAAAATGACGACACTTCCTGAATCTATTAACCCTCTACAATGGTGGAAACTTAATGAAGACCAATATCCCTTAATGTCATTCCTTGCCAAGACCGTTTTGTGCATACCAGTTACCTCAGTTCCATGTGGATGATTGTTCAACTCGGGTGTTTATATTGCCATTTAGACCCCGTCATCACTTGAACCAAATAATGTTTGGCTTTTTGTGTAGTTGGTTAAAAGATAACATATTATAAATGAGACATTCCAGTGTTTTTTAGATTTTCAACAAGAACGTTTAAAAGTGTTACTTATGACATCATAAATTTAAATTTTTGGCTTTAATCGAAATTTGGGATTAATTAATCGTAAATTTTTCAAAAGTTGACTATTAAATTTAAATTTTACTGTTAAGAGCCCACTAATTTTAACTAATAATTTTTAATTTTTTTTTAAAAATAACTTTACATCAAAAACTATCAAAAACAATGTCAATGCTTGAAACAATCTGCATTCAAGATATGCACTGTTTTTTAAAGAGTTTTTTAATGTGCCCCTAAACTATAATATTCTCTTATGCATTTAATTTATTCATTTAACGCCTGCAGATCCAAGCCCAATTTTAATAACCAGAGGAGAATCGCCAACATTATTGAATACCTAACATATGAGGTCTGGGCTTACATGATCCGCTCGCTTTACAATCAAGATAGACAACTCTTCAGCATCCTGTTGGCCATAAAGATTGACATGGCTAAAGGCGTTGTACGCAATTTGGAGTTCCAGGTCTTCATCAAAGGTGACGTACAGGATTTAAATTCACTTCATGGGGTCAAAATGACTTTTGACACTAATTATTTCATGACTTTGTTCACTGTCAACAAGTCAGGTGTGGCTGGTGTTGTGTTTGGCTGTAACAAAATTAATTTTTAAGCATGACTGTGTCAAAATAAACTTGTAAAAAAATCATAATTATTTTCCCTTTTTAGATTTAGTAGAAAAAATGTTTTAAAAAATTAAGTTCCATTTTAAATAGCTAATAATATTATTCTTTAAGAAATAAGTTTTTTTAAAGTTTTAAATATTTATGAACCAGTCACGCGTCAGTGATGATATCATCATGAGAAAAGCAGAGTTTGCACAAAGATGTGATGAGACTTACATCTTATTAGCGATTTGCTCAAGTTGTTTTTTTATTTTAAGTTTTCCTGAAAAGTAAATTATATTGGTCAAAATCTATTTATTTAATCTTTTCTCATCGAAATTTCATAATAATTTTTTTTACATATTTTTTTGTTTACGATGGTATGTTATTGTGAAATGAAATACTCGAATAGATTGTATTTTAATTTTAAAATGTCATATGAAATATCTAATATTTTAAGAGAAATCGTTTTAAATACTGAGCCAGCAACTTGTGTTTGTAACTTGTGATGTGTGTGAACCAGGTGGTGCTGCCCTGGACATGAAAGCTGTGCCACCCAAACCTGCCAGATGGATATCTGATATGACGTGGCTGAACCTTGTCAAGCTCAGCGATCTGCCACACTTTAGAAATATACTTGTTCAGGTACAAGCTAGTCTCACTGCAGGTACAAGCTAGTCTCACTGTGCAGGTACAAGCTAGTCTCACTGTTCAGGTACAAGCTAGTCTCACTGTGCAGGTACAAGCAAGGCTCACTGTTCAGGTACAAGCTAGTCTCACTGTGCAGGTACAAGCTAGTCTCACTGTTCAGGTACAAGCTAGGCTCACTGTTCAGGTACAAGCAAGGCTCACTGTTCAGGTACAAGCTAGTCTCAATGTTCAGGTACAAGCTAGTCTCTCTGTTCAGGTACAAGCTAGTCTCACTGTGCAGGTACAAGCAAGGCTCGCTGTTCAGGTACAAGCTAGTCTCACTGTTCAGGTACAAGCTAGGCTCACTGTTCAGGTACAAGCAAGGCTCACTGTTCAGGTACAAGCTAGTCTCAATGTTCAGGTACAAGCTAGTCTCAATGTTCAGGTTCAAGCTAGTCTCACTGTGCAGGTACAAGCAAGGCTCACTGTTTAGGTACAAGCTAGTCTCACTGTGCATTTACAAGCAAGGCTCACTGTGCAGGTACAAGCTAGTCTCACTGTTCAAATTTTGAAATTCATATATTTCTATTCCTATCTTGAGAATTACCATCTAATAACTATTAAAAACATGGCATGTAAATTTGGCATAGAACAATAAAATTCAGCTGAAAAAGTCTTTCAGACAATTTAGTCTAGATACTACAAGAGCCCCTATAAAACGGCCCCTATCATGGATATGGTCCAAGATAAAAGCACACTGTTGTCTTTGACCTGATGTTTGTCTCATGTCGACCTAACTAACTTTTGATATGCAGGTCAGCACCAATGAGCGGGCATGGAAACAATGGTTTGACAAACCAGCACCAGAAGAGGAGACAATTCCAGATAACTATTCCAACTTAGATCCTTTCCCAAAACTGCTTCTTATCAGGTCAGTTTAATAACTCTGTCCAGTCTTTGTTCAAACCAGTTTCAATTTCTTCTATTACCGTAACAAAGTCATCACATATCACATGACTTGTACAGGTATCCTCTCATTGGCCAGACTTTTATCTCTTGTATTCAATCAAGTCTGATTTTTGTTATAATTGTGGCACGTTATATAAAGTTTTTTATAACTACTGGTCGGGAAGTGAAATAAAATATTTTAAAATGACGCATGATAAACAACAGATCCTGGTGTCCCGATCGTACTTCAGTTCAGGCCAGGCAATACATTGGCAACTCACTTGGTCCCAAGTACACAGAATCATTGATACTGGACCTTGAGTCTATGAATGACGAGGCTAGTAACAAAATCCCACTGATAGCCTTGCTGTCCATGGGATCTGACCCGACCAATGAAATTGAAACGCTTGCCAAACGAATGGAGATACGTAAGTGCTCACATTTTTCCATTTAGTAAGTCTGTTCCCTTAACTCAGTGATGTAAGTCTGTTCCCTTAACTCAGTGATGTAAGTCTGTTCCCTTAACTCAGTGATGTAATTCTGTTCCCTTAACTCAGTGATGTAAGTCTGTTCCCATAACTCAGTGATGTAAGTCTGTTCCCTTAACTCTTTGATTAGTTGAACTCTCAATCATGAAGAAGATAAAAAAATAATGTATGACGCCATTTTCAATTATCAAAAATAAAAAGCATATACCAATGATTTAAACTGCTTTTTGACAAATGAAAAGTTGGATAATTGAGAAAAATATTAAAATTAACTGTTTAAGTCTTGATAATTTATTAATTTCAACCCTATACTTGCCCTCACAACTAACTTTAGTTAAAATATTTAATTAATCATTCAATCTTGTTTTGTTGTGTCTCCAGCTTTCCATGCTGTATCTATGGGACAAGGACAAGAGGTTCATGCAAGGAAACTGATATCTAATTTTATGGAACAGGTTGTTTGCTATCGCTAGTTTTGAAAAAAAAAATTTTTTTTGCTTTATTCTACATTGAAGCGATAACATAGTTAATTTATAAGTTTTTCTAGGACAAGTCTATGATATCCCTGAAACTTTTATATTTTTGTAAAATTGATACGCTTAAAGGGTAGATATTTCTGCTTTTTTCTGCTTTTAGGAGAATAAATATTTAACCCTTAGTAATGTTATGTGAAGCAAATAAATTGTGGGGTTTTGCTTTGATACTAAGAATTTATTTTAAAAGTGCTTGTTATATTATGATACCTTTATACTGATGTATATAAGTACTGTAAGCAGAAAAAATGTATTATAGCCCACAAGTGGTCTTAGAGATTTTTTTGTATATATAGTTCATTTTAAAATGAGGCTCATGAGTATTTCTTTGTGTTTGTGATATTGACAATTTTAAATGAACAATTTGTTTGAAGGGAGGCTGGGCCTTGCTCCAGAACTGTCACCTGTGTCTGCAGTACCTCGAAGAGGTCCTCATCACAGTCTTGGATTCAGAAAATGCCAACTCACAGTTTAGGCTTTGGATTACCTCTGAGGCTCATCCTTCTTTCTCTATTGGTTTGTTGCAGGTAAGGGAAACCACCTCCATAATTTTCATGTTAATTTCATCTACACTTTGCAGTATTTATTGTTTCCCTACATTCATTTCTTAATTTCATTTTATTTCCAGAAATAATAGTTTGTTATAGAATGAAAGTAATGTCTTCAAAATAAATAAGTCTGTTTCTCTTTCTGATGTTGTTATTATTATCTTACAATTACTTTTGTTTGTCAGCTGTATACAGAGCCTCATAATCTCAATCATGTGAGGATCTTGTATTAAATTACTAAAATAAAACACACACAAATAATTTGTGTGATTAATACTCATTTCACCACCAATTTAGTTTTTCATAGTTTAATAGGTAAATTAAATGTAAATTAATGTAGTTTAATCATTTAAATTTAATTAAAACACTTTTATATATTTGTGTCTATGAAAGCATTCATAGAAATGTCTACCTTTGTATTTGTTTATAAGTAACACCTTAAATGAATTGTTATAATGAGAGAAATTGTTATGACAGAATTTGTTTTAAAGACAGAAATTGTTATGACAGAATATGTTATAAGAACAAGATTTATTATAATGACAGAATTTGTAATAATGACAGAATTTGTAATAATGACAGAATTTGTAATAATGTCAGAATTTGCTATAAAGACAGAATTCTTCAATGTATCTTGTATTTTATTTGAAAGTTTTATCACAGTAAGAATCTCTTTTGACATATTAAATAACTGTGGGCCTTCATTAAAATTATTAATTATTTTGTTCTTTTAGCCACTAATTTCATGAATTTTTTCACAGGTTTCTATCAAATTCACCAATGATCCACCTCAAGGCATCAAAGCTGGCCTGAAAAGAACGTACTCATCATTCTCACAGGAATTCATTGACATTTTCAACATTCCTCAGTGGCGCCCTCTACTGTACACAGTGTCTTTTCTACATACAGTTGTTCAGGTTTTTACAAATTTAAACTAGCTCTGTGTTTACAGCTGTTCTCTAAGTGCAGCAAATTTTTTAACAGAATTTTAATATAAAATAAATCTTATTGTCAGAACGCAAAGCATGATTATGCTACATTTATATTTCATGTTACGGTTACAGAGTCCAAAACTGTTACAATATTTGCCCAATTTTAACCTTTTTTAAGTATTTGGATCTTTAATTTAATATATTCTAATATCTGTTTCAAATAATGAGTCCCTGGACCTTTAAAATATGGTACAATAATCAACAAATACATAAGTCTAAGAATTTTATGTCAATATTTTTTTTTATTTGGTCATCACTGTAGCCCATCAGCAAATAGTACTCAAACTTCCATTCTTGGTTTTAGTCAGGAATGTTTTACTGCCAGGTGCAGTCTCTCTAATGCTACAAAACTAAACTATCCATAGGAAACCTTTGGTCATTTATTCGATCTTAAATTTTAGATTAGACTAGCAGCCCCTAACTAAAGCCTCTTTTTCTAAGAGAACTATTTTTTATACTGACCATAGATTTGTAAAAGACTTTTTTTTTAAAATTTTTAATGAATAAACTAAATGGCACTTTAAAAAATAGTGAAGGAGTGATAACATCTTTACTTTTGTTTTATCTTTTGGGTGAAATGATTGTGTTTAGGATGTCTAGGGATGTCTAGACTATCTCTATAGGACACAAAAAGTACAATTTTGTGTATGGTAAAATATCTCTGGCTTGCATTTACCCAGAGAATGTTTTCTTTAATAAATTAATGGTAATCACATCCCTGGGGTGACATGTAGATAAACCTTAAATAACACCATCACGATACTTACGGAAATCTTTTTTAACATAATTTTTTTAGTTTATGGATTTATAGAAATTTTAAATTATTTTCTACTTTTTAATGCCTTTTGAAAGAAAAATTTGATTTTTTTTTTAAAAATTCACCTGACCATTGACACAGTTTTATCAACTCTTGAATTTTATAGGTGAATGTCATGTCATAGAAACAAGCAAGTTGAAAGAAACTCTTCTAAACTAAACATTTTATTTTCTAATATCTGTAACAATACGTTAAATATCTATTCTCTTCTTCAATTTTTACATACAGACTTTGAGCATCCCTACTGTGTAGCATACATGAGCTTTGTGTCGAAATGTTATTACTAAATGTTGTCATCAGGCCAGACTTTTGGAATCCCTGCTGTGTAGCATGCATGAGCTTGGTGTCTAAATGTTATTACTAAATGGTGTCATACTTTTACTTAGTCTGATTTTTGGGACAATGCAAAGGTTTAAACAATCTGACAGTTATTTTGATCTGAAGGACCGCGTTAATAGCTACACACATTCATATTATTTATTTTGGACAGAAGATTTAGATAAGCCTACATTACAGAGCATTAAGGGTCCTAATTCTCTTATCCTAGGAACGTCGGAAGTTTGGGCCTCTAGGATGGAACATACCTTATGAATTTAATACCTCAGATTGGGGAGCCAGTGTCCAATTCATACAAAATCATCTGGATGACATGGATGTGAAAAGGGTGAGATAGCTTTATAGCTGGATTAATTTCTGGGAAGTAGTTGATAGCTTTATAGATGAGTTAATTAATAGCTTTATAGCCTAGCTAATTTCTGGGAGGTATTTGATAGCTTTATAGATGAGTTAATTGATAGGTTTATAGCCTAGTTAATTTCTGGGAGGTATTTGATAGCTTTATAGATGAGTTAATTGATAGGTTTATAGCCTAGCTAATTTCTGGGAGGTATTTGATAGCTTTATAGATGAGTTAATTGATAGGTTTATTGCTGGATTAATTTCTGGGAGGTTGTTGATAGCTTTATAGATGAGTTAATTGATAGGTTTATAGCCGAGTTAATTTCTGGGACGTAGTTGTTGTGATAAGTAGTTGTTGAGTAGCATGTGTACTTTTAATATATTTATAAGATTGAATTTTTTTCATTAGGCTTGTCTAAATTTAAGCTTTATAAATAAATAACTAAACATTGCTCTTACACACTTTACTTAAATGCTTAATTTTTTAAATTTAAATCTTGATGTCTAGTACAAAACTTGATGTCTAATATAAAACTTGATGTCTAACACAAAACTTGATGTCTAATAGAAAACTTGATGTCTAATATAAAACTTGATGTCTAATACAAAACTTGATGTCTAATATAAAACTTGATGTCTAACACAAAACTTGATGTCTAGTATAAAACTTGATGTCTAACACAAAACTTGATGTCTAATACAAACCAATGACAGGGAATCTCATGGCCAACAGTGAGGTATATGATTGGTGAAGTCCAATATGGTGGGCGCGTCACAGACGACTTTGACAAAAGATTGCTCAACACTTTTACCAAGGTAATGGGCCACAGTTTATTTCATCCTTTAAATAGTTTTTGAGGCAGCAAAGTAGAATATTTGCAACCATTCAAATGAACTTTTTTTGTTTGAAAAATATCTAGATCTATCTTAATCAACTTTTAATTGGGTTGTGTTTTATTGTAAAAGTTTTCAAAACTTCATTTTAAACAAAATATCACTGTCAATGTTTGATGCTAATATTATGTCTAGCCCATGACTCTGTAGAACATGACATTTTTTACCCCGTTACTTTGGTCCAGGTTTGGTTCGGAGAATTTATGTTCAATGACAGCTTCCAGTTTTACAAGAGGTACAAAATAGCACGCTCTCGTGTCTACGTGGAAATACTGGAATTTATTGAGAACCTCCCTGAGGTCGACTCTCCGGAGGCTCTGGGCCTACATCCTAATGCAGACATCACGTAATCTCTGATTTTATATTGGATTAGAAGATTTGGATTTTGTTTATGATTTGATGATAAAATTAGGGTTTTATTTATCATTCTCTATAATCTTTCTGCGTGTTTTAGTTATAGTTATACAAATTGTTGTGTTTTTTTTTACTGACAAAATTAAAATTTTTTAAAAGTTCTGTTTTTTTGCCCTTAAAATTTGATCAATACTGTAACTTATGTACAACAAACAATACTAACTTATTTTACTCTGAATAAAACCTTTTATTTGTTTTGTTCTTTTATGTTTTGATGAATATTCTGTTACTCTTTTCCCCAGGTACCAGACTAACACTGCCAGACAGTTTTTAGACACAATAGTCAGCATCCAGCCAAAAGACTCTAGCGGAGGTAGTGGTGAGACCAGAGAATCTGTGGTCTACAGACTTGCTGAGGACATGCTGGCCAAACTGCCTCCTGATTACATCCCTTGGGACGTAAGTGGAGCAGACTTCATCACTTGTTAGTTAAACTATTTTGTATGTGCTCCCTGTCCCACTTATCTGTTTGGTTTGTTTATCCAAGAAATCTCCTTGCCGACACATACACATTCTTTGTTTAATAGTTTTTTGTTTTATTTGGGGGCTGGATGATGGGGGAAAAAGAGCAAAGACTAGCAAGCCTATTTGCATTCCTTCCGTCCTCCCTAGACTACCAAGCCTATTTGCATTCCTTCCGTCCCCCCTAGACTACCAAGCCTATTTTCATTCCTTCCGTCCCCCCTAGACTACCAAGCCTATTTGCATTCCTTCCGTCCCCCCTAGACTACCAAGCCTATTTGCATTCCTTCCGTCCCCACTTTGTCATTATTCTCTACCGTAAGATAACATATTTTTTCAAAATTAAAAATACAGTCAGACCTTTCTAAAACATTTTTGTCCATTTCTGATTCATCTTAAGTAAATAATTGATAGGCACTCATCCCATCTGGGTGGCATGGTTTTTTTTTTTTTGTTTGTTTTGTTTTTTTTTGTTTGTTTTTTTTTTGGGGGGGCGGGGGTTAAATGAAAATCTAAACTTCATTAATTTACAACAATGTACAACTCCAGGTAAAAGCACAGCTGAAAAAAATGGGGATCTTGCAGCCATTGAATATTTTCCTACGCCAAGAGATAGACAGAATGCAGAAGGTCATCACCATGGTCAGAACCACTTTATCAGATCTCAAACTAGCAATAGATGGCACCATCATTATGAGTGAGGTAAGCAAACTAGCAATAGATGGTACCATCATTATGAGTGAGGTAAACAAACTAGCAATAGATGGCACCATCATTATGAGTGAGGTAAACAAACTAGCAATAGATGGCACCATCATTATGAGTGAGGTAAACAAACTAGCAATAGATGGCACTTTCATTATGACACACTTCTCTGACCCTTTACATCTATTATATTTATAATCAACGCATTCTATTTGCACTGAAATTTTGAGAAACATTTACACTTATGTATAACAAAAAAAATGTTCACACAGTGCATTAATTTTTTTCTTTTGTTACTGTGTTTATTGTAAAGTGTTTTTTACGCTAAAGGACTATTATTTATATCTTATCTTAGATATACAGACGCTCCTTCTATGAGAAGATAATTGCATCCACAGACCATGACAGATGATCTGTTGGCAAGTGATGCAGTGGTCACAGGCCATGGCTATAAGGGTTCCCCGTATTACCCAGCCACCTAACTATAGTTAGGTACCCATTCAGAACTGGCTGACTCGGGGACTCCTCAGGCCCCGGGAACAAATCCTCGCCTTTGCGTGGATTCTAACTCATGACCATCGGTACGCTAGTCGAGCACGCTACCACTCGACCACTGCGTCCCAAACATATATGGTTCATTTATAGAATGTTCCAGAGTCAGTCAGTGAATCACTTGGTCAGTGAATGACTTGATCAGTGAGGAGATTTAATAAAGGTGTAACTAGGGACACTAGTGTTTTAGAATATACTCCATAATTTTTTTTATTTTTTTTTCAAGATTCTCCGAGATGCCCTTGATAACATATTTGATGCCCGAGTCCCCAAGCGTTGGATCAGGTTCTCATGGCAGAGCTCAACCATTGGGTTTTGGTTCACAGACTTACTAGACAGGAACAATCAGTTCTCCACTTGGATATTTCATGGGAGACCTCCAGTATTTTGGATGACTGGATTTTTTAACCCACAAGGTTATTGATGAACATTAACTTAAACTTTTTTTGTATTAACTTTTATCATGGCTGAAGCACTAACAATTAGATCAATGGCATGAAAACTTTCAGATTCATCACAATCTGGTTTGATGAGCTTAATAAGATCAAAATATAAAATATCTTTAAGCTGAGGTTTTGAAGTTCTCAAACTACATTCACAGCGACACAGTTTAGAAGACATTCCTTCCAGTTAAACGTTGTTTTTTTCCTTTTGTTGAACTCAGGATTCCTGACCGCCATGAGACAGGAAGTGACCAGAGCTCACAAAGGCTGGGCCCTGGATACAGTGACACTTCACAATGATGTAACAAAATACTTTAAAGATGACATCTCTGTGGGTCCTGCTGTAAGTCAAGACAACTGTCACTTTTGTCCAAGATCCTAACCAAACTTTAATAAGAAGAACACTGGAATTTATCTGTGATGATCTTTAAATACCCAAGAGAAGAAATTTAAATTTGAATTAAAAATATTTACGTTGACAGTTGACTTTAAAAATATATGTTAATTTAACATGGTATGTATAGGCCTGACAGGATGTCAAATTACAATTAACATTTCTGCAAAAAGCCTTCGTCAATAAACAAATAAACAAAAACAAATAAAAGTAATAAAATAAAATGAGAACTTAGTTGCAGTGTAATCCAAAATCAGGTAGAGCAAGAAGGGGAGGGGGTGGGGGGTAAGAGTAAAAACAAGGCTATAAAGCTTATAGGAAGAGAAGTTATGGCAAATTTTAACACGTTTCTTTGTTTGTTGAGAGAGGCTTTTTGCTGAAAAAAAATGTGTTTTTAGCCGTCCAGTCAGGCTGTTAAAAAAACTAACTGATAATAAAAGTAACATTTGTAGCTGTTTTGTTTGTAATTATTACCAATGAAACTACTGAGAAAAAACAATTGAAGCCCATTTCTATCTGCTGCAATGTTAGGAAGGTGTTTACATTTATGGCTTATATTTGGATGGAGCCCAGTGGGACAGAAGACAACAGCGCCTGGCAGAATCTAGCCCCAAAGTCATGTTTGTCACGTTGCCCGTCATATACATGTACGCCATCAACTCAACCTCTCCCAAGGTAAAGGAAATAAGTCTTGGATTAACTAAAACTTCTGCTCTGCCGTCCTTTAATTTCTTTGGCTTATAATTAAACTCTGGATTTAGCTTTATAAAATCATATGCAGAAATTATGTATACAAAAATGTATTATGTCATCCAATTAAAGCTTTCTTCTTCAGTTTATTCTTTTAATTATAACATGTTTTGATTTTCAGATGGTCTACTTTCTACCTGTCTCATAGTTTCATCTGTCTATGTACTTGCTTTACATCTTATTAATTCTAGTCTTGTAAACTTTATACTTGAGTTACATGAAGAGTTAAATGATCATTATTGAAGAAATAAATTGTATCTACGCCATATTATTTTTAATTATGGTGTAATTTTTTTTTTTAATTACGGAGAGGATTTACAATTTAAGTGAAATTAAATAGGTTTCATTAACTTTACAATTAAAGAACTTAGCTGTTAAATAGAGTTAATTATTTGTATTATATGTTTTACGCTAAAGGTATTTTTTCCTTTTAAGTTAATTGTTAGCATTTGATAATTGAAACACAGGACCCAAAACTGTATCAGTGTCCAGTATACAAGAAACCTTGCAGAACTGATCTGACATTCATTACAACAATTCTGTTTAAGACTGTTCACAGCCCTGACCAGTGGATTCTTAGAGGTGTAGCTGCACTATGTGACATTAAATAAATATGTATTGTTCTACCGCTGAAGTATTCTATCCTTTAAGTATAAAATAGTTATTTTTATACTGCTGAAATATTCTATCCTTTATGCTAAGTAAGATACCACACATGACTAGTGCATTCATGAATGGTAAAAAATGAACTTTTTTCTTTATAGACCATAATTTATTGTGCTAGGTAGATAAACTGTAAATTTATTTATGCACTTGGACCTAACTTACTGATGACGAATGTTGTTGAATTACTCCCTTTAAATGTTATCTTGATCTAAGCACACATGTCAAAAGCTCAAACTAAATAAAGAGCTTGAAAAGAAATTGTTTCTAAATAAGATACAATATTGAAAAATATTTGTAGTTTTCATATTTAAGTGCACATTTCTTTCATTTGTAGTTCTCTCTTTTATTTATGCATTTTAAATATTTTTGGAATTTTCAATTGTCCATATAAGTATATGTAAAAGCCTGTAGCCCTAATCAATAAGTAAAATTTGTCCTTTACTTTTTTTTAAAAAACCAACCTGGCATGTAATTCAAAATAATCAGTTGGTTAGGAACTAGTGACACTAATTGTGCAGGCTCAAGTACAGATGTACCTTTATTCATTTACTTTAAGTGTATGGTTAACATCACAAATAATTGTACAATTTTTATTTTCTTAATTTAACTCGCAAATGCCATTGTAAAGTTTGATGTTTATGGCTCAAAAGACCCAAGGATTAGTTTAAAAATAAGGTCTACTATTAAGAGCTAGAAGGTTGACTGTATTTTATGATTACTATATTTGACAGGCTAATAACACCACTAGAAATTGATTTTTTTCTTCCAGAATTTTATTTTATAGACACATTTCTAAATGTATTTGGGTTCTCATGTTTCATTTTAAAGAAGACTGTTTATGATGTATCATTTTTTGATTAATTAGTTGTTAATTTCTGCAGCCCTACTATAAATATTTTAAGTACAAATTTATTATTGAAAAGTTTATACATTAGAAGAATCTAAAGTTTTTTTCAATTTTCATAAAATCTTGTTTAATGTTTGATGTTGACTAAATGAAAATAAATAGGTCATCAACCTTTTACAATTTTCTTTAAATTGATTGCATTAATTTTTGTACTTTTTTTTTTTTTTAATAACCATTTTGGAGTCATTTCAAAGAATCATAAGAAAAATGTTTAATCCTTCCAAAGACTATAAAAGACTGATATAAGCTTTCATTTTAAGTCTTTAAAAAAAATTGAATTCTCCCAGATAGCAGAAATATATCATTGGATTTATTCTCTTTTTGTTAGTAATATGTGAACTAAAAGACAAAAAAGATTTTTTTTTCAAAATTAATTTAAAATATATTTACAATATTAACAATTGCGTAGTAATTATTACCAGTTTACCAGAATAAATTTATATAAATTTCTACTTCAGCCTAGAGATTCCAAATGTATCACCCATCTAGCTGCCACGATATAATCAAATTTTTTTCTCTTTTCTTAAAGTCTTTGAAACCTTTATTCCAAAATGTAAGTTTTCAAAAAATGAGACCTTGAATCCTTTGAATGCTACACTAGCAGAAGTGTGGCGTAGGTTTGAGTTAAATCCGACTATCTGCCTTTAATGTATGATGTAGTTGTTTTTAATTTAAAAAATAATTTCTTTTGGAAAGTAATAAATAAGAACATGATAAATTGTTATACTAAACTAAACATAAAAATTAAAGATCTTTCCTTTCTTGATCTAAAATTAATTTTAGTTTTCTGTTTTTCCGCAGGGCAAAATCTTTGATGGTACTTGGTTTATGAAATATTAAGATAAAAACAAAAATGTCATAAAAGAGCATTGAGAAAAGTTTTTTTAATGCAAAATTTTGATGGGAAACTATGATCTTGACAGTAAAACTATTCGAGGTCAGGCTCAATGCCACTAGTTTGATACATATAATATCACACAGGCGAGGTCAGACGCAATGCCACTAGTTTGATACGTATAATATCACACAGGTGAGGTCAGGCTCAATGCCACTAGTTTGATACGTATAATATCACACAGGTGACGTCAGACTCAATGCCACTAGTTTGTTATGTATAATATCACACAGGTGAGGTCAGGCTCAATGCCACTAGTTTGATACGTATAATATCACACAGGCGAGGTCAGGCTCAATGCCACTAATTTGATACATATAATATCACACAGATGAGGTCAGACTCAATGCCACTAGTTTGATACGTATAATATCACACAGGTGAGGTCAGGCTCAATGCCACTAGTTTGATGCGTATAATATCACACAGGTGAGGTCAGGCTCAATGCCACTAGTTTGATACGTATAATATCACACAGATGAGGTCAGACTCAGTTCCAACAAAACTAATATCAAATAAAATTAACAAATGCTGGTTCAATTCTAAATTTTAAAAAAACTATGCAAAAAAATAGATAACTTTTTTTTTTACTTTTAAGGCTAACAATTTAAAAATTAAAAAGGATGCACAAAAAAATACTTTTAAGTTGAAGATTAAACTCTTGACACAAAAAAATTTGTTCAATATCTCAAAAATGAATATATAAACAATAATATTTCTAAAGATAACAATAAAACTCATGGTTCTTTATTAAGTCCAACAAAAAATGGAACAAAAAGAGGGGCCAAAATAACAAACCCTATAATGATAATAAAGCTAACATCCTCATCACACATCTTGCATCCTTATTTTCGGCCTCAGGTGACAAGAAAGTTTTTTTTTTAATTAATAAATGGGAGAAATAGGTAACATAACTGTAGATGAGATAGGTATACATACAGTCCTAAAAACTTTAAAATAAACAAAGCTAACGGTCAAAATGAATTGCCTGCAATAAATTTTCCACAATGCTTGTAGTTTATTTTGAAAAAGTGCCCCAGGATTTGAAATTAGCTAACCTAACTCCACTCTTAAAAAATGGGGATACATCTGACTTTATAATTATAGATCTGTCTCACTTAAAATTATCACCTGTAAATTACTAGAGCACATAATATATAGCTGAATAGTTAACACATAGACAAATCTAATGTCATATGCCCACATTAAAACAGATCATATGAAACACAATTACATTTTGTCATTGGTTTAATCTGTCAAAGGCTTAGACTTAGACAATAATGTCATATAGAAACAATATAACTAGACTTTTCAAAAGCCTTTACCAAACTTTATTACTTTAGTTTACTCAAAAAAAAAACTACTTTGGAATCTCAGGTCCCTTACATCATTGGATCCAAAACTTCCTTTTCAATATAGAAAGCAAACTGTTATAATTAATGGATCTAAAGCAGCAGCTATAGCATATAGCGGTTGACTCAGGAATTCAACAATGAACTGTGCTAGGTCCCTAACTCATTTTAATTTAAATAATTGATTTACCCAAAAACATCTCAACAGTGAACAGTAAAAAGGTTTGGTTATTTGCTGATAATTGTATAATCTATAGAGCAATTACAATTACATCAGAACAAGGTAGCACAAAAAGACATAGATGAATTGATAAAATGGGAAACTAACCGGAGTTTATGTCTTTCCACCCAGAAAAGTGTCAACTGTAAAAAAGTAAAGAAAACAAATAAATTCAAGATATTTCATTCATGAAAATGATCAAACCCAAACTAAACATGCAAAATACTCAGGAGTAATAATAAATGAGAAACTATAATGGAATCCCATAATTTATGCTCCAGCTGTGAATAAATGTAAATACAATAATTTTGTGTACATAAAATGAAAAGGCAATAACTCCGGACAGTGTATACGATCTTTTCCTTTCATAGAGGAATCAGCAGATTCCAGGAAGCAGGCATTTGGAGGAACAGCCATCACCCCCTTTTCCCATCTTTTGTTTCACACCATGTCAATTATTGTCCCTCTCGTCACATTTCATTTCACAGGGCATATCACTCACATCACCAAGTCTGTATAGTTTACTAACTGTGTGTAGCAGTATCATTATCATTACTTTTTTCTCATTGTCCATAATGGTGTCCCTTTGTATAAAAACTTTGAAAAAAACACACAAAAAAAAAATAATTTTAAGACCTTCTGCAAGAATGAAATTTAAAATTAAATAAAACGCTATGTCCAAAAATAGGAACTGCAGCGGAGATCGATGAGAGAAGTTTGAGGTTTCCGCTGCTACCCTCCTTAAAAAAAATTTAAAAAACAAACTAAGACCCCGTCAGAAAAGTAATTAATATACATTGCTAAAAACATCAATCCTTTGCATGCCTTATCTTATCTTGTATGTTCCAGACGCCCCTTCTGAACAGAAAATTATTGCGTCCTAAGTATCTCTATGGTTTGTGTTTAGTCCTGTATTCTTATTAGAGTTTTAAAGGATGATAAAGTGTTGGCTTTCCTGGTTTCTTCAGGCAACCCATTTCACGCCCGAATACCGGACGGGAAGAAAGAAAACTTCTATGTTTTTGAATAAGAAATGTGTTTTAATCTTTATGTTTATCTGAGAGTTGTATTAAGTTATACAATCAAGTTTATCAATACTTTCTTTGGTGGATGGGTCCCATTCAAAAGATGCATATTCTAGCATAAATCTCATACTCAAGGGAAGCATAAAAAAAAGATAATGGACTTTTGTTGTTGTTTTGTCTTGTTTCCAAGATATATTGTAAACCTACCAAATTCCATTTATGAGACAGGCATGGGCGGTATATGAAAGTAATGTTGAATGAAATTAAACGTATTTATACTGCTGTCATAGAAAGAAAAATAAATGTTAATTAACAATTAAAATGGAACTCAAGGTCAAAGATTTGTTTGTCCCCTTTTTATCGTACTGATGCAAAAAAAAAAACAAAAAAAAATTAGCTGGAAAAATTCCGTTTATAAATTTGAAACGTCCGTCCTGTCTGTTCGAGCTTTGAACAGCAACTCCTCCTGAACCATACAAGGTAGAGCAGCAGAAGGGAAGCTTTTTGATTGAGTGAGCCATTATCACCACATATTTTGAAAAGTAATTCTTTAAAAGAGACATAGCCTACTATACTACATCTAAAACTAAAAATTCAAGTAAATGTGTGCATTTTATGTAATTTCAACAATACAAGTACTATAATTATGTCTGAAATCTTTTAAATAACCTCTTAATGCTGTTTTTATATATTATATATATATATATGCAATTAATATGTAGATCAAATGAGTCTGAATAAAAGTATTTTTAAAAATAATTTATAATCGAACATTTGTCTGCACGCCTAACAACTATCGGTTTGAAACAAACTCGAAACGATAGCTAATAATATTTAGAACAATGTTGGAGAAGGAATGTTTAAATTATATGCCATTAGAATCTATCTAGTTTTTTTCTAATAGATAAAGCTTTTTGATGATCTTATCTGCTATATTTAATAATAATTATAAAACTTGCAGATTTTAAAAGTTTGTTATTTCACAGTTTTATTTTCAAATTACTGCTGTAAACTTGTGTGATTTTATTTGTAAACTAAGAAAAACAAATTTAAGCAAGGGAAATAATTATGTACGTTACAAGGGAAATAAAGTAAAATATTTTTATAAATTATTTTTAAAAGTTAGTAATACCTTTTAATCTGAAACTAGAAAATATAAATGGTATATTATTTTTTAAAATTATAAATTATATTATTTTTTTAAAAATAAATAATTTTGTTTTTAAAATTATTAATTTAATAAATTTGTATTTTAAAATATAATTGATTCCTTACCTTACTATTGTATTAGTAGTACATATTATATATTCTTAAATATCTCTGTTTCGGTACCAGTTTCATCTGTTTTCACTACTCATTAAGTAGAACTTTTATTTGGAAGTCTTCAATGGACCTCACTGACAATTTAAATAACTAATTTCTCGTGTCGGTAGAAAAATGAAATACAGGGACGTTGTCGTTGTTTTGAATCAGTGTTGCGAAGTGTAAGTGCCGGATTTTCCCACGCAGGAGTCTAAAAATTCCCACATTGGGCTAAAAATTCCCACATGCATTAAAAACTTGGAAAAAAACATAGAAAGTGGCAAATTAAATTAAATGCTTTCGTATTCATTTTAATGACTTTGGACTTATATTTTTGCATTTTTAAGGCAATTCTTAATAGAGTACTTTCAATTTTTACTTAATCTATACGTTTTTATTTAACAACTTGGCTGCAAAGCCAAAATATAGATTATACTTTTAAATTTTAAAATTAAGAAGTTTTTTTTTTAAAAGTTATTTGGATACTCCTGTAATTTAAATTTGTCTGTGATTGATTAAAATATTTTTTTAAAGAATGCTTTGAAATTTATTAATAATGAATCAATCATACATGGTTACATAGTTTGTTATATATTTACATAGAATTAATGATTTGGTCCTATATATGTAACAAACATTTTATGATGATTCGGGCTCAGACTAATATCATTTATATTATTTAATGGCAATACATTCACACAATCTAACCTTAAACTGTCAGTGACAATGTTGGGGAAAACCTTGCCAAAACGTCAGGAAAAAAACCTAGATCCGAAAAAAAACCTAGACACGCTAAAAATAAACAAACATTACGTCAAAGAGCCTCCCACCACATCAAAACACAAGTATTTCTTATTTGAAAATGAGCATGTTTCAAATTAATTTATTTTATTTTCATTCAAGAATGAATTTAATTTTTAAAATTGGTCAATCTAAAAAATTCCCATTTTTTAGGCAAAACCCTAAAAATTCCCTAATTCCCATTTCTCAAAATTTGGCTAAAAAATTCCCACGATTAGGGAAATTTCCCCCGATTTCGCAACACTGTTTTGAATTCTCTCACTACACTAATTGGCGAAAAAGAATTTTAAGTGGGGCCCAAAAACTGTTTTTACCTACATCCATAATTCAACTTCCCGTGTAGGTAGAAGCACAAAACTTTGGGAAATTGTTAAATACCTACAAACGCCATAAATTGGAGAAAAAAAAAGAAATTTAAAAATCTCACTCATGTGGGGCCGAGGGCCCAGAAGTTTTTTCCTTATATGGGCATTATAAACATTGTAAATCAACTATTTCCCGTGTAGGTAGAAGCATGAAACTTTGGAAATTTGTCGGGTACTCTCTCACAATGAAAATGGGTTTTTAAAAAAAGGATTTTAAAAATCTTGCTCATGTGTGGCCGGGGGGGGGGGGGCAAAAACGTTTTTTCCTACATCACTAATTCTCCAATTCCCATGTAGGTAGAAGCATGAAACTTTGGGAAGTTGTTAAATACCCACTAACGACGAAAATTAGATAAAAGGATATTTTAAAATCTCACTCATGTGGGGCCGGGGGCCCAAAAACATTTTTTCTTTATATGGGCTCTATAGAAATTGAAAATCACTAATGTTCCTATTTCCCGTGTAGGTAGAAGCATAAAACGTTGGTAAGTTGATGGGTACCCTCTCACTACAAAATTAGTGAAAAAGAATTTTTAAAATCTCGCTCATGTGTGGCCGGGGGCCCAAAATTTTTTTTTTCCTTTTATTGGCTTTATAAAAATTTAAAATCACCAAATTTCATTTTTCCCGTGTAGGAAGAAGCATGACACTTTGGAAATTTTTTAAGCAAATGCTTCCGACGATAATTGGAAAAAGAAAATGTTAAGTTCCCCACCTAAGGGGGCTGGGGACCCCAAAATGCTTTTTTCATTATATGAGCTATATAAAATTTGAAAATCACCAATTCTCCTATTTCTCGAGTAGATAAAGTCATGAATCTTTGGGAAGTTGATAAATACACTTTCACGATGATAGCAGGTGAAATCATATTTAAAATATCCAGATTAAAAAAACTGAAAATCACTAATTCTCACAATCCCCATGTCTGTAGAAGCATGAAACTTTAGGAAGTTGTTGAGTACAATCTCCCGATGATAATTGGCGTAAAAGAATTTTGATAATCACAATCATGGGAACAGTGGCGTAGCTAGAGCTTTTGCCGCCCGGGGCGGTCTCCCATTTGGCACCCTTTTAGGGGATTCCACAAATGACATCACACATTGGGGGGGGGGGGTTGAAGTCACATCTAAACTTGCAAATTTAAATAAAAGTACTACTTAAATATATGATTACCGAAACTTTATTAAATAAAGTTTTACATGGCTTCACACGTTTTACGCTATTAGAATGCAGCCTTACACTAAAAAATATGACAAACGTGACAAAAAATTGATTGGAAGTATGCTCATTTTCAAAAAGATAAAAAGATAATACGGCTTTTATAGCCGGGGGGGGATCTTTGTGATGTCACATTGAAGAAGGGTCTAAGTTTTTGTGACGACGTGTGACCAGGGGGGAGGGGCAAGGGGGGAATTATCAGCCAAAATCGCGTGACGTCATTTGAGGACGGCCACTTAAGTCAATCGTATGGTGGTTTTTATAAATTAATTAACATTATTAAATAATTGTATTTGAAGGGAAGTAAATTGTAAAAGTAAAAAGTGTGGAACATGTTAACTATTCCATGCCATATTTATGTAAGCATTAATAAAAGAGGCCGAATACGATGCTTTTGTTAAAGGCCACAAGTAAGTTTTTGAGGTCGCAGGGCCCCCACCATCCCCTTCACCCCACTAGGAGACAAAGAACATATTTTAAATTTACACCCAAAATTATTAACAAAAATTATTTTTGATTTATAAATATATGATAAACAAATAAATTGTATACATTAGTATGTAAACATATTTATAATTTATAAATTTACTTACCTAACTTTCATAATAGAAAACGTGTATCATTTTATCAAAATTTAAATTATTTTTAATGTCTTGTTATATCTTTAGACAATATTGCAAGATTTTGTAGTCTTAAATCACTCATAGTAAAAACGAAATTTTTTTTTTTTTTATCGACTGCAAATGGAGAACCTCCTTTCACAACTAGATACACTGATAGCGATTGTTGAAAACATTATTAGTAAAATTATCATGTTGGGTAAAGAATTTTCCAATGTATACCATTTAATAAATTTTAATAGATCAAGGGGGCACCCCCCCCCCCCCATTTTTCTAACATAATGCCTCTTCTTGTAGTGTAGGTAAAGCCAGGGCTGGTCTTCAGCCACTGCCACCTATGCTGCCGCAGTGTATTCATGCTTTCATAGGCCCCACCTATATTAATTTTCACTTATTATCCTTATTATTACCTTATCCCTACCCAAACTGGGCCCCTCGCATCCATGTTCGCATACTAAGCTGCATAAGGCCCCACAATTGCTAAGACTGGCCCTGTGTACAGCCATAAAAACCTGGAACTTTTTTTTTTCTTGTTCAATTTGAACTGTTCTTTGTCAATGGTAATAAAGAAATTTATTTGATGGTAAAGATTTTCAACTCGTAGATTACATGGTATTATGCACGAATATTTTCTTGCAAGGCCATGCAACTCATCAGTTGGTTCTATTACTTTCTTTTATAATTATATCTATGGATAAAAACATTTCTCATTTTACGACTTCCTCTAAAGTTAGAACCCCGTCTCCTGAATTTTCTCCCCTCATACTTATTCTCCTTCCATCACGGCCTTTAGTTGATATCCCCAACTTTCTAGAATCTATAACAGCGCTCTGTATTAGCGCATAACTTTGTACCATGAAATGGTTTAACACTATTTATTTTAAAGAAAATGTGTTCCCATAAATTGAGATACTATAGAAAAGAAAAATATTGCAATGAACTGAGTAAAGTTCCGGCATCTGATCTCATTTTACTAGTTACTAAGTCAGAGCTCAATTTTTTCCATGACGTTTGAAATTTTTAAATATATCTTTTCGAAATTATTTATGTTATAGCGATGTTTATTAATGGATAGATTTGAATATTTGAAGTTCTTGCACTAAATTTTAATAATTTTCCATAAAATAAAAAAGTATTAACATTATTTAAGCATTTCTTTAATTGGATGGACGTAGCATTTTTGATAAATAAAATATTTTAATGAAAAACAAAAATTATTCGTGCTACTTTAATGCAATAAAAACAAAATACATTTAATTTTTAGAAAGTTACCTTAAAATAGTTTTCTAAAACGGAAACAGTAATGTAAATTACTACTTGCTAGTTAAACACGATATTTGAAGCACCATGTCATGTAGATACTTGTTAGAGCATCATTATGCGCATGTCGAAATTCCACGCAAAAACTTTCGTGGTGATATTAATAGTACATATTATTCGGCCCAATGGTGGTGTGTTGTTTTTTTAGCAGTTTTCTTATAATAGCGCATTTGTGACGCATACCGCTTAAATTTTCAAACAAATCATTTCCATTTTTTTAAAGCGATTTTTAATTTTTGAACGGGTTTGTGTTAGTTATAACAACCACTTTGTAATCAAACAGATGTTGCGTGAATCTGTTAATTACGATTCAAATTTAAGAGTATTTTTGTTTCACCTTGGTTTTCCCCATTCAAAAGAAAAAGGGCGGTTGTCGGAAATGGCTCCATTTTTCAAATAAATTCCCCTAAATGCCGCCCTTTTGATGAGTGCCGCCCGGGGCGTACCGCCCCCTCCGCCCCCCTCCTAGATACGCCACTGTATTTCTACAAACAATTTTAAAAGCCATTTTGTCTATTATACGCTGCAACATCAAAAAAATGCAGCTGATACGTTAAACATGCATAAGTATAATTTGCTGACCTAATACATTCCGACCTGAGTCTTTTTAAAAGTTAATGTGAACCTTAGCAATAAAAATAAATTTTAATATTAATTGTATCTAAAATTGCCATTCTTGAGGTGTACATTTTTTTAAAAAGTATTAAACAGCTTTCATTCCTTGATTTTTAATATTTATATTTAAAAAGAATTTCGCAATATCTTTCTTTGCCTTCAACCTCATGACAGCTTTGCTGACCAAAGGTCAATAAAATAAAATGGCATAACAATACATTTCCTTTAATAAAATAGAAAAGATGATGCAACAAAGTACATAAATTTCAGATAAGGCAAAAACAAAAAAAAAGTTTTAAAAAAAATTTGTTTTAACTGGCCATTATATCCTATACTATGATAGTTACCTCTAAAATATGATCCGGCATGAGTGGAACATGTGATTTTATTTCTTCTTTGGTCATTCTAAAAATGTCTTTTAATGACAAATATCTCAACAACAATTGGGCACTGAAATTATAAAGAAAAAAATTGAAAGATGACAGTATCTTTTTTTTCTTAAAACTCAATTTATTACTTTTTAACTATGTAAATGTAAGTGGAATGACATAAAAAGGAGATATTTTAGTGTGTGTGCCATTGTGTTAACCAGGTTTAAATTTTGAAACTACGTTCTTCAAATTTTCAGTTACTACTAATACAAATAATTTAAATATTATAAAATCTTTCGACAACAGTAATGTAAAGATTAATGTCCAAAAGACTGTATTATTTTAACAATATTTTTAAGTTGTAAAGAAAGTTACTCATACCATTACAATATATTAAATACTCAAAGTGTGTGTATGGATTGGTGGGAGAGGGGGTGGGTATTTTATTTGTGATATTAGTATTTGTTCTTGTATTAAATACCTTACTCAGTTTATGAATATTTTATTTCTGACAAAAAGACTAATGATTTATTAGGTCTGCGGAGATTACTGATTAATTTCTCGATTAATCGGTAAAAATGTTATCGATTAAAATAATTTTAATCAATAAAATGGTGATTAAAATTAAAGAAAATATTTTAAAATATTTTTTCAATTTATTAATAAATAATTAATTATTAATAATAGTTTGTTTTTTTACATACAAACTTCTCCATTTAAAAAAAAATTTTTTGTAAGAAGTACATTAATAAGGAGCAGTTTTTATAAGGAAAATGATATTTAAAAAACATTGTTTTTACTTAAATTAACATTAACAAAATTTAAATTCGTTGACATTAAATTGAACTACTTATATTTAATTATATTGCCTAAATTTTAAAAATTTCTTTATTAAATACTTAGGTTATGGGCATTTTATGAAATTTTCAGTATAATGACGTCATACATCTTATTTTCAGCTTTAAGCAAAATTATCGATTTATTATTCTGTAATTTTTCAAAAGTTAACGATTAAATTTAAATTAATCGATAACAGCCCTATGATTTATACATAAATGCTATCTAAATTAACTAGTTAGTGATAAATAGTACAATACTGAGACCTATGACATTATGAAGTGACTTTTAAAAATGATCTTTTTCAGGCACTTTATGTATAAATTATAAAGTAAATAAATTTGGACTGCCCAAAATGAAATACACAGCTTGGAAAAATAGTGAATTAATTACTTTTCTAGAGACCAATAGTTCTCAAATGTTTTTGGCGAGCGGGACACCATCCCTTATAATTTTTGTGCAAACATAATTTAAAATGTGTGGATAAGCAGCATATACACGACTTTAGGAAAGGTATCAATAGAATAAAATTTAACAACTAATTAAACAAAATATAAAAAAGGCTTTTATTTAAATTATTCTATGAACGGTACTAATTTTATAACTACAAATACTAAATAATTTTTACAAAGGGTAATGATAAGGCACTTAGTAATGATAAAGTTGAAATTGCTCTGTAATTAATTTTATATTGCAACAGGATAGTAATTTTATTCTTTGGATGATAAGAAAAGTGATACAATTTTGTCAAAGTCTGGGTTTAACAATCTTCACAATATTTGGATTATACTTTTTTTCAAGGAAAATGAGATGGTATGTTCTTTAGGAGTTAAAACTTGTCATTTCATCTTCAGTTTTGTAAAATGTTTTCTTAATTCCTCTTCAAAACTCAGTTGATTACATGATATCACTAGATATCACTAGAATGAGATGCCACCACAGTTGGTTCTTGAATAGGCTCTCACAATAACAGGTGGTCATACAATAAGGGTGTCTTAGTTTGATACCAGGGTAGCTTTGATTAGATGCTTGCAAACAGAAAAGATGGCCACTAGAGCAGGCAGGCTTAATGTGATCCATGGAGAATTCTAAATAGGAGAAGGTGGCATTCTGAGTTAAAATTTAAAACACTCTATGACTCTAATCATGGTGAAACCCTTTTAAATTTGTAAATCATCCCATCACTTTAATTTTTTTCCTTTCTTCTCCAAAATTGCTAATGATCAGTTAACTTAAGATTTGAAAGAAGTTTATTCATTATGTTTTAATACTATTAATATTAATAAGATTGAAACATTCATAATATTGATTATGATTAAAACCAATATAACAGATACACTCTGTTTTGAGATGAAAAAATCATTATTTTTAAATTTTTATTATTAAAAACTGGTTAAAGAATGTGTGTTCTTTCTGTATTAGATAGTGCCAGATCAACAGATTTTAGTATCCTTTTGTTCTTAAATATAATCTAGATAATTAATTTTGCCATGCCACACACACTCTATGAAAATCTATCGCCAATTTTTCATGTTTCATGATTATTTAATTCTTGACTGCCACTGCTATATATTTCTGCCGCCTAGTTCCTAGGAACACCACAGCATTCTACAAACTTATAATTGATTGAAATAACAAATAAAATAATGAAAGAAACAAACTGGACACTTTTACACTTCTAAGAAAACTTAACTGCTGCGTGGTATGGCCTATGAAAGCAAAGCATCACACAAGGATTGCAAATTAACAAGTAAAATGTATTGTTTTTTTAAACTCATTATCTATGACTAGTTCAAGGCTTTAATTTTAATTTTTGTTAGTAATTTTAAATTAATTAATTTTCAAAGACATCATACTATTCCCCCTTTACGTAGTCCAAATGCTCCAATGAAAATACATGGACATGACACTTTAAGTTTGAGAACCAATGGTCTAGACATTAAATAAAATGACCACAAAAATCAACAAGCCAAAAAATGTAAACAAGTTATAAGTTATTGCTGGAATTGAATCAAAAAAATTTAATGAGTGATACCTAAAAGAGTTCAAACAGCTAATATGTAGAAGTGTCTCTTCATCCTGTGAAAATGGAAGTTTCAATTATCATTTTGAACCTGTGACCATTTTTGAGCCTGTAACCATTGATCTACGTATATAAAAACTGCCCTAAAATTTAGATAAACACTTGAACTTTGAATTTCAATGATATAAATTTGGGAATCTCAATCTGATCAATCTCATAATACTAATACAATATGGATTATAGCACTACAAACAATAAGAGGGTTGGCCAGACCTTTTGTAACTGAGAGCCATTTAAAAAATGTTTAAATGTTAAGAATCATGACAACACTGGCTATGAAAAATTTTCTTTGTGATTTACTTTTAAACATTAATTTTAATTTAATTGATTTAAACTTTTCAATTGCATGTTAAATAAATATAATATGCATTGCTGATACACAAATTTTTAGAAATATGTAAATTCATAATAGAAACACACAGCATATTGACTCATAATTTTTGTCAAAATTAATTGTAATGATTCTGTTGAGAAGCCTTTACATTTAAATTAGCGATTTCTTAAAAATCTGTTTGATCGCTAGTAATGGTGGTGTGAAGTTCTGTCAGAATAATGTTGTTTAGCATGCGCAATATTAGAAGTGATGGTTAAGTGACACCTTGTTTACTGATAGCAGAAACTTGTGTCTGTTGCTGGCATAATCCAGACCAACTTAGCAAGCCTGCATTTTCTTAATTTTGCCATAATTATTTTCCACCCTTTGTTTCGGTCAATACTTTCATTTAATTTTTTATATTATATATTGCAACAAAAAAAAGTTTCAATTTCCTAAATTCTTTGTAAGCCTTAACATGAACACAGAAGAGCCACATGCAGCTTGCAAGCTATTACTATAAAAATGTCTTCTAAATTAACAGTTTTTTAAATAATATTCCCTGCTATTTTACCAAATATGTACACATTTACAACTTCAGATCTTTCACTCAAGCCATTCTTGATAAATCATAAATGTGTGATTAAGATAAAAGTGCATAACTCTACATATTATTATAAAAAAATATGTATATCATAAAAAGTAAATTGAAATTCCAAGAATAGTTCATATTGAATGGAGATGATTGTTGCTCAAATAGTTGAACAGCATGCATTTTGGAGAATTCGAATACAATTGATATATCTTTTTTCAACTAGATATCTTAGAAAATATTACAGACCCTTATTGTTTTATTATGACATTCTTAATAAGACTATGATTTGCCTCATAATTCTTGCTAGGCAATACTAACCTGTAGAATATCAGAATTAATCCAAGATCTATCCATCTCCTGTTCACATTCAGATGATAGATATACATTGATTATTTCTTTTAATTTATCTGCTGTATCCTCTTCAGTCCAACTGAGAATAACCTATGGGAATCAATGAAAATAATCAATTGCCTTTCTTAAAATTTTGGCATCAATGGCATAAAACTGCTGGAAGTATGCATATACCACACCATCTAGAACAGTGCTTCTCAAAGTGGTGGGCCATCCGCAGAAGTTATCAAGAAAGTTCCGATAAATATATTACAATCTTCCATTTGCAACCATTTTAATACTATCCCTATAGACTAGGATATGTCAATTTTTTGGCAGTAAGTCAATAAGCACATAAAATGAAATATAATAAATAACATTTTGCTACTACATCAGTACAGGGAATATAGTGAACTGGTCCCTGATGCAATGAAAACATTCCTGCCGGTCCGCAATACTAAAAAGTTTGAGAAGCACTGATCTAGAGGACAGATTAGATGGTCAGCACAGCTTTTTATGGCGTTTTGCAATCATAGAACTTTGGTCAAATTTTAATGAAATCCAAGATCAAAATTGTAATTATCTTCCTTTTCCTTAATATGCTGCAATAAACTAATTATATTTGGGATTGATCTCAAGTCCACTAGCTATACTAGATATATATCGCATACTATGTAATTTCCTAGCACACATAAAAGCCCAACTAGCCAAAACTATTAACAATTGCAAGAGCCTCCTTAAAATGATGAAATTTTTATTTGCAATCAAATTCTCCTTGGAGTGGTATTTTTAATCTTGAAATTCATAAAGAAAGACAAATTACCTCTAAATCTTTATGCTTTGCGATACAAAATAGACTTTTGACTGAAATTTGGGGGTTCCATAGCAGACCTTGACTACACTTCTAAATAAGCTATTTTTGTTCTCACTTTATTAAATGTAGTAGCCTAAAATCTTACCTTGTATTCTACGGTAAAATTTGGAGCAGCATTACTTAAATTAACTAATGCAGAATTCAGTTTGTAAATGTTGTTTTGAGTTTCCTTGTCTAATAAATACCTGAAATACAAGAAAATAATTTTATGTATCGCTTTTTAGTTAAATACATACCGTATTTAGTAGTATATACTCATTCTAAAACCAATCCTTTTTTTTGGACAAAATCTAGGGGAAAAGGTTGGGGGGAGGGGGGGGTTGGCTTACAAGCAGGTCATAGGTGATTTCTGTAAGTACACTGAATATCAGTTTTGTTATTGGGAAGCACGGAACTTGTCTGCAAAACCTGTGGAAAAGACTGCCACTTAAGAATAGGACTGCTAAGCCACACGCCGAAATGTAACCCAACCCATTTGTGATGCATTATCGTCTCGCAAGACAGGAGGATACCAAAAAATATTGTAGATCATGAAGGTTCTCGTCTATATTCTACATGTTTCAAGTGCTCTGCTATAAAATATTTTTTAACATTTGCACTTACATTATTTATTCATTTTATTTATTTTTACAAATTTTAGGACATGTCAGAAGACGCTGCTATATTGGATGAAGATAATGAAGCCATAACAAAGGAAGAGTTTAACCAACTGTTTGGAGAATCAGATGGGTCGGACTTTGAAGGATTTTAATTTTTATAGAATTATTTATAACAAAGTAAATTACTCTGGCATTTTTTAAAGTTACGAACTATATTGATGAAACATTTCTGTTGTTGTTTACCGACTTTATATAAATGAAATATAACAAACAACATTTTCTTTTCAATTTCATACAATAAAAAGCCCTCTAATGAATGCTATAAAATAACACCCAACTTCTCTGTTATTCAAATCTCTTTGTTCTTCAACCTAAACAAAAGTAAACAATCATAATGACTGATTTAGCTGGTATTTTAAAAAAAAGCGTACCATTTTGTTTACTCTGTCCTATATTTTTTTTGGGGTAGGTTTACAAGCAGGTTACACTCTTTTAATACTATTCTCTTCCAAAAAAGGGGGGTCTGCTTATGAATGAATGGGTTATAGAACAAGTATATGAGGTATATGAAATTGAATGAATTATTGGCCGTCGCTCAAGATAGGCAACAGTGGAGATTGTTATCTCTTGATGTGTCCATGCGCACCCCCTAACAGCCACAACGGTTATGGGACTGATGATGATATATGGTAGTAATTTAAAAATTTAAATCACAAATTAAAATATATAAAAATATTCTTTCACATGTAAAAATTCATTCATATAATTTAATAAAAGGCCTTGTTAAAAAATAATTTAAATTTTCATAGATTTTATCATTAAGAAATTAATGTAAAAATCATATAGCTAAAAAGAAATATGAAAAACAAACACATTTTAAATTAAGTTGTTAAGACCGCTCGTTTTTGAGGACCGGCTAACCATTCAAAAAAAGACAGGTTAATCGGTTAACCGGTCGTCCTTATACCCCTTATGTTTTGAGAACTAACAAGAGAATGTTGTCGCCTGGCGTCGTCGTATGGCATCAAAGCTCACTTCCCCCGCTTGCGTTCAGCTCTTTCTGCATTGCCCTCAATTCAAGGCATTTTTTTTTTAAAATTCCAAAGAATTAATTAAACAGTGATGGTTAATTGTCTTTTTTTTATATTTTATTTTGAGGACTCGTAGTTCACTGTTCTAAATAAAAGGACCGGTTCAATTGTTCGTTAAAGTTAGCGAGGTATTTTTCATTAGTTTCCAAAACCAACGCCTCGCCCCGTCCGTTGTGACGTCATGTTTACCTCTCTTGTGTGTGATGCCGGTCAACTCGCGTATTAAAATTAATAATAATAATAAAATTATTAAGCTACGGAGTAAACAATGATGATAAGATGGAATTAATTTTAAAAAAACATATTATTAATTATTTTTCAATCGTCAACTGAATAATTGAATTTTGTGTGGCACACGTTCCCTCTCCCCGTTTTTCTGTTTAAATTGGGTTTGAGCTACACTCGCCGTACTATTAATGTGGTAATCAAATGCCTTTGACTAGCAGGAAAACTGTCACTAAAAGACCGAACTCGAATTAGTGGGCCGATTAATCGCCCGGTATCATTGCTACGTTTTTTAAATACCTCTCGTAATATAGGTACACATGTACTTCACTAAGCGGCGCACGCCGATAAGGTTTTTGAATGCATGAAACAGACTATAAACCGGTGATCAGAAAATCCTGATAGGTCACGGGGTCATATGCTTTTATAGCTTTCTTTGTCTTTATAAGAAACTATAATTAATATAAATAGAAACAGCCTTGGCATTGGCCATTGTTGACATCAATCGCTCACTGTGTTAGCTCTCAACTCTCGTCTCTCGTACAGTCACAGTGCCTCGACAACCAAGCAAATTAAAATTTTAAAAAAATTCATTCCTTAGCAGTAGCTAGTACTATTAGTTGTGAACTTCAGTGAAGCAAGGCTATAACGCGTCATGTACGCAGGCTTACAGCTAGGAGACTGAAGGCTTGAATGCCAACCAACTTGTTAGCTGGATCGGGGTATCGCGTTTACTCACTGTGAGTACTGTGACAAAGCGAGAGGGAGAGGCACGTTACGGCTTGTGTTGTTTTCTTCACTACGTTACCGCTAGTTTTTTTTGTTTGTTTTACGCGGTCCTGAATAAAGATGACCGTTAACAAGCTTAATTTAAATAGAAACTTAACTTAATCTGTTTAGTTTTTAAATTTTGTAATCAATAGACCTAAAGCTATGAAATATTATAGCTATAACTTTTATTATTTCATTTGCATCAAAGTGCTTCTTACCTATTCTTGGAATTCATTCCATGTAAAATAATGTAGCAGTAGGAAAATTGTAGTCCAAGAGCGACCAACCGTTTCATGATTTTTTCTAAATTTAATTGTTTTCCCATTTCTTGCAAAGATAGCAAAGCAACACAATGTGAAAGTCCAACAATAACATCTGCAAAATACATTTGTGTGTAGTTGGGACACTTCTTGTAGTCTCTCTCAATGATGTGTATGTCATGCCTGTTACAATTTCAAGAAAAGAAAAAGAAGTTTTATAAAGGCCTGCAATGCAAAAATTGCAAAATTTCATCTCTTATGAACAGATAAAAACATGGAATTATTGAAGGCAACACCATTACCAAAACAATTTCATAGTCTCCATTATTTTATTAAATAACCTAATATATTCCTATAAAGCATTATCAATTTTTCAATGCTAGATTATACACTTGAACCAAAAACAAATACAAACCAAATCCACAACAATAAGGATATCTTAAGCTATAACCATTGATAAATACAAAATATACCTTGCTTCTAGAAGGTAAATTAACTCTGTATTTTCAGTCATACTGGTGGAACAAATCAATGTGATAGTTGGGGTAGCTGGAGCTCTGCTCACTGAATGGATTTCTTGACAAATTATAAAAATAATTATAAAATGCACTGTCTATTTAGGATCCATTAAATCTTTTTAAGAATAACTGCTTAAAAGATGTAATTAAAAGATGTAGCCTCACAATTAAGACACATTTAAATTAAGATAGCTTATTTCTCTTTGTTAAGTTAAGTTATGTTAATTTGATATGAAGTAATATAAGTTTATTCATATAATTATAATTATATTTAGTTTCACTTAAAAATAACTGCTATAAGACCAAAGGGGCAAGAATTTAATTTAAATACCTCTGGCATTCACTCCTGCATTGTACTGTATGCTAAGACCTATGTATGATAAGTCATTTTCAATGCAGACACTTTTAAAATAGGTTCCCAACTTTTCATCATATTGCAAGATAAGCTGAAAGTTTTTTACCACTTGTAATTGGTACTCAAAATATGGAGCTATGGTCACTAAGCTATGAAAATAAATAGATCATTTAACATTCAAATCGATAACTGCAGCCTTTTAAATGAAAAATTGTCTGAATAATTATTGTTATAATCATATTGTATATTTTATAATTTAGTATAAAGAAACTAATAAATTATCTGAGCACTTGCTAAGCAATAGAATTTTTAACTGCTCATAAAATAAATAAAAAGCAACCAGACAAATGTGGTTGCTGACCTACATAAAATTTAACTTATTTCAAAGTAAAATTTGACTATGAAAATGAAGAAGTGGAGATTGAGAAGTAAAATTTTTTATTTTGTTAAATATTACCTACTAAACAATTAATTGGTATAATTTCATACCTTTCATCATCTAGTGACTTTAAATGGGTAACAAATGATGTTTTCAAATTAAGACTACTGTTCAACAAATTTTGAATGCTTGAACCCAGCAAAAGAATATTTCTTTTAATAATTACTAGAATCTAAGGTAAGAAAAAAAAAAGTGAAAATGTAATAATATTCATTGTAAGAAAAATAACAAATTAAGTACAAATGCCAAATACAGTTGTTTATATTGTTGCAAAAATATTGAAAATGATAATTATCTGATTTATACGTTTTTTATCATTAACTTTCCAAGGTATACAAAGTCTTTTGGTGTCAATCATATGTTACATTAGAATTAGTTGAAATGAAAATTGTTTAAACTTAACAATAACAGCACAAGTATATAAATTAGTAAGTAGGGAAAAACTGATTTTTAAAAAAAATGTACCAACCTTTGATCCAGGAAATTGGGCAGAAAATAAACTTATCTCATGTTGCAAGATAGTAAATTTTGGATGCATAATATTTCTTTGCTGCAATGCATACTGATACTGTGCTAATCGTTTACAGATTTCTTTCAGCGGCACTGAAAATAAATAAATGATGAAACAAAGTTAATTTTTAATAGTATAGATAAAATTTAATGACATCTACAGATGGGACTGAATCTTAAAATGCAGCCCTCAAGCATGTGGCTTATAGGTAGGTTAATGGGGTAAGAAAACTTACAAAAACTATCAATTATAAACAATATGATAAAGGATGAAATATGTGGCAGATTCGTTGTCTAAGGAGATCTAAGTCCACCCTTGGCTACAGATATTAACCAGCATTGTGAAAGTCTCGGCTGGCTAATATAAACATCGAATACAACCCTGGACACATCCTGACAGATCCTTAAACAGTTTACAACTTTCCAATCACTTTCTCTGTCTTTAAAGTCCAATCACAATCCAGTCCGTTCTCTCACTTCATATTTGACTCAGCTCTCCTTGTGTTACCCCACTATACATAGCCTGTCCCTTCATGAATTCATGTGACAATAAACTTCCATTATTTACAAGTGAGCTCTGGTTAAGTCACTACAGAACAAGAGCTCACAACAATCTCACTACATTTTAGTCATTCTCACACCAAAACATCCACGTTATCCGACAGTGACAAAATATGATGGTTAATTTGACAAATTTAAATTAACATTTTCAATGATAAAGACTTAAAATAACAATAATCTACACGAACTTCCCACAGTGTCTTGGTATTCATCTGTCTGAGCTGTGATCCAAGATATGCAGCACTCAAGAGCATCATTAATTAGTAAGTCTGCTGCTGATCTTAGGATATACATCACTAAAAGATTTTGAATAGCACTAGCTGAAAAAATAAACTTTGTATTAGTTATGCCATAAAACTAACATAAATATGCTTACAATTCTTGAAACAGATACTTTGAGAGAAATTAATCAATTAATAAAAAAAGATCTACAAAGTAAGAATACATGATTTGTTAATACATTTTAAATATTAGTCCTTATATGATTCAATTTCAGAGAGGTGATATGGGAATTTATCCACTCTTAAAGTAATTAATACTAAATATATTTAAATGTTATTATTTTACCAACCTATCAGAAAATAGAGATCTTCTTTTTATTTCTTTTAAAAAGTAATTATCAGACAACAATTTATCCTTAAAGAAGAGACAAAAAAATATTTATAAATCCATTTTTTCTTTATATATATTATTTTAAAGTTGGTATTTATAATTTATAAGATTTGTAAGAATTTTTTTTAAAAATTTCAAATCAGAATGGAATTTATTGAGAGCAGCGTGATGAAACTTCCTTTTTCTAGAAAATTTTGGTTTCATATGCATTAGCCATTGTAAGTAAATTAGGAAAGTTTTTTTTACAGACTGTTTCTTAAATAATAAGGTGAAAATTAATATATAAAACATTATTACAAATCACTTCCATTTATTAGGATTTATAAAGAAATATTTAAGGATCATAATTTAAAGGGTACAATTTAAATTTCCCATCTTAATAATCTCTTGACGAGAAGTATTTTTATTTTGAGATAATTTCAGACTGATAAGTCAAACTTTTAAGAGCAAGCTAGTGTTCATTTAAGAATAGTTTGAGACTTAACTAAATTTCAAGAAATATTGAATATATAAATCTCTTTTCTTTTAAGTTTTAGTTACACCAGCTGGCTTATAGAATCTAAACATATCTCTGGGACTTATAAAATAAGAAGTGGAATGATTGAGACAAAACCTAAATTATCAAATACCATCCTTAAAACCTTTAGGTAACTTCCATTATTGTAAAGTACTTTGTTTTATTTTATCCAATGTTTGTTTCTCATGTTCCCTTAGCAAAAACTTTGCAGAGTCAACAGATAAATCCATAAAGCCTTCATCAGAAGACAAAATGCCATATTTCTTCAGACAGGTCAAATAAGGTGAAGCAGAATCTTGGATGAATTTGAGAATTTCTTCAAAGGAATCTGCATAAATATATACATAAATTTAATTTTTCAATCAATTTGTTATCAAGCCTTATCTAAGACAGTGTTTCTCAAACTGTGTGTCGCGACAATTTAGTGTGTTGTGAGAGATTTCCAGGTGTGTTGCAAGATTTAGTAAAAAAATATAAAATTGCTAGGGTTTTGAGCTCTAAAGTTATTATGAAATTTTAAAATAAAAGCAAAACAAACTGTATGTTAAATAAAACAACAACGAAATCAGTAATCAAGTGTGTTTGGTGTTAGATTCTGTTGGCGTCTGTGTACGCCATTGCCATTTTTTATTCTTTTCAGCGGTGTAGAAGTCAAAGTTGAAATCATTTAATGAGAAATTATCATTGTGGGAAAGCAAAATATAGAAAGGATTATTCGATTGCTTTCCAACTGTTAACAAATTTCACGATAAGAAGAAAAAATGGTTAATAGGTAATGAAATTTTGAACACTCTCAGTCACTTCAATCGTCTCTTCAACATTATTTTCCATCACTGGACATCGACGAATTTGTGTGGGTGATCAATCCATTTGCAGTCAG
Organism: Radix auricularia; assembly: GCA_002072015.1. NCBI lineage: Eukaryota > Metazoa > Mollusca > Gastropoda > Lymnaeidae > Radix > Radix auricularia. The sequence goes on along the minus strand of MUZC01000317.1, from coordinate 236,501 downwards.
TGAAGAAGTCAATTTGACAATCGAAGAGGAGGAGCAGCTGTTCAAATTACGACATAACAAATTCTATCAAACAATGTTCAGCAACACAACTTTAGAAAAATTCTTGCTTGAAATCATGAAAGTCTATCCTTAAACAGGCACATCCATCACACTGATATATCACAGTAATATACATCACAGTGATATGTAAAAAATGTTATCTTTTTAACAAAATAAGTTAAAAATTATTTTTGTATGTCAACAATTCTCAAATATTCTTAGTGTGTCGTTACCCAAAAAAGTTTGAGAAACACTGATCTAAAACAATAAATCACAGCCACAGTAGTATGTTCCACTCATTCCTTTAGGACCCACAATCATCTCTCCAAATTAAACACCTCTGTTCAACATTTGACTGCCTTAACATTCTGGATAGATTTATCTTATTCTGAAGAGTTTCAAGTCATAATCTATTAAAGAAATATTTATATAAAATGTTTTAATTTGTATAGAGCTTCTAACTAAACTTTCATTTAAGATGTAAATATTGAAAATTAGATGTAAATATTGAAAAAAGATTTTGAAAGGCTTATTTTGAACAAACATTTCACCTGTCAGAGGAACTTGTATGGTCTTTAATTGAGCTTGCACATTTCCATGTTCTGTGCCAACATGTGAAATAGGCTTTACGGAAACTGACTTTTTGGTGCAGTTTTGTGATTTTAAGTCTATTAATAAAAACAATATCAACTAGAAAAAACAAAGTTTTTGATTACAAATCCCTTATATAAAGGACAAAACTAAAAATATTGATTATGTTCAAAATAATACACACTGCACGACAGATTAGCATAAAGATTTATAGCTCTGGAAAATATAAAAATATGTACAATAGAATAAACAAAGTGCGACAGACTGACATAAACATTTATGTGCTACATAGAGATAATCTAAAGATTAATTAATTTAATTTAAGTGTATTCAATCAACATGAAATTTTGATAGAATGCACTGTTATGTGACAAAAGTCAATGTGCAACATTGCAGCTGGATAGAATCATGGGAAGTGGGTAATTTTGTTACTTTTGTTATTCCGCAGCACCAAGACAGACAGACACAATGGTAATGTTAATATAAGGGATTTAAAAATAAAAACAACTATATAATCATTGACATGGATAAACAAAGATGTAAAAACTTGTCCCTAAATAACCAAATACAATCTTAGTAAAACATTAACATACTTTTCTAAATAATGTATCTTCTTTATGCTGAAACAAAAAAACTCTATGTAATATTCATGTCTCTAAAAGCCTAGTGATTATCTTTTTTTCCATGAGTTAATTTAACAAAAATAAAATGAAACAGATGTTATTTTCTTTTTAAAATAATGATTACATTCAATTAGTATAATTTAGTTAATCAACATATAAGTAATTAGGCATTTTTTATATTAAACATAAAAAAAACCCTCTACTTACAAGTAGTGAAGTAGTGTAAAAAAATATCAGGGGATGAGGTTTTAAATTTGTTCAATCTGACATTAGCATACATGATATATCAGCAAATATTTAAAAAATGTCAAATTATTAAACTAAATGATTCAAGACAAAACAACTTACCTAAACTTGATTTGTTAAAGAATTTTTTACGACTGTCAATGAACATGTCAAGGGGATGTGAAGATAATTCTTCACATGTTTCTGGTTGTAGATTCACTGCATCGTGCTCTTCAATTTTCAATGTCCCTAAAAAAATACATAACATACAGTCATATATTAATATAAACAATAAAAATGTGTTATTTCTTTGAAATATTTATTTTTAACATTATACATTTGCATAGATATATATAAAATAAATATTTTCAGAAAAGACTGATGGTTTCAAAGAAATCAAATGCCTTACTTGCTGAAACTACTTCCTTTTCCTTGATAATGTCTTCTTTAGATCCATCCAACTCTGTCACATTTTAGGATATAATTATTTTAATGTAAGACTATAAATACATTAGGACTTTGAAGGTTATTATTAGTAGAAAGATACACCACACCTCTGTGCTAGTGCTAGCCCAGTGACTACCATAGCTGACCACTAATTACTGCATTACATTTACAATATACAATGGAAGAAAACAAGTAGTATTTATGGCTTAAAGTTAAAGAAACAAACAGTTGTGGAATAATTGTAACATTATAATGTTTTAATTAATTAATATGTGTTCTGAATATGCAATGAAATGGTATCATTTTTAAAAAAATATATACTCAAAAGTGGCCAAATTGAAAGGAAAACTGGCAGTGTATGCATCAAGCATAGTGCTTATGGTAAGAATGAGCAAAATATAAGGCCAAAAATTAACAAAGAAGAAAATGATTTGTAGTTTAAAGAAAAAAAAGTATTGAAATATTCTTTTGTTTTCATATAGAGAAAAAGAAAAAATTTAAATAATTAACATATACCACTAGCAAAAAAAATAATTTTGTCATATTTCTCTGCAAATGTATGATTAATTTCCTTCTTTTCCATAAGTAGAATGGTCACTTCTGATGTTGGAGACATCATGAGTGGGTAATCAAGGGTCCATGGCAATGTTTGTTCTTCAGGTGTCAAGTCTTCTAAATTCAAGTTGAGTGTTACTTGAGCACAAACAACAATGTTTGGGGGCTTTTCATTTGAAATGTGAGGCTCTGTAATTGTGACAATTAAAATAAATTAAAAACTTTTGTGACATTTATACGAAAATTTTGTAATAAAATTACTTTTTAAAAAATCAATAAGAACTTTAAAACTTTTTCTCTCATAACTTTACAAAACACTATTTTGTTTTAAACCAAATTGTCCTTATAATAAAAAATAATTAATTTGAATTCAATAGTGAGTATAATAGTTTGTTATCCTAGAAATTAAATAAATATTAAAGGTAATCTTCCTTAAAAAAACCCACTGGTCTTTATTGTCGGTTAAATGAATTATATTCTTATGTATTATATACACTACTTTTATACAGAAGATTATTGCAATACAATAAGCAGTTATTTCTTTTAATTAAAAAATTAAAATTTTCTATGGGATACAAAGCCTTACACATACAGCCTAGTCTCTTAACTTATCTTATCTTTTACAGATGCTCCTTCTATACAGAAGATTATTGTGTCCTATGTTTACTATGGTTTGTGTCAAGACCTGCACTCTTAGAGTTTTAAATGATGATAAAGTTTTGGCTTTCCTGGTTTTCTGTGGCAACCCATTCCACCACTGAATTCCGAAGGGAAGAAAGAAAACTTGTATGTGTTTGTTCTTGCATTCAGAATACGAGAGGTGTTTTTATCCTTATATCTATCTGAGGGTTGTATTAAGTTATCTCTGTGTTGTATTTCTAAATTAGAATTAATGGCTTTATGTAAATTAATTAATTTCTCTATCGTTTCAAGGTTTAATGATTTAACTAATCGTGTTACTCGCGTCAGCTTTGAATATTCTCCAGTAATGAATCTGGCAGCTCTTTTTTGAATTTGTTCTAGTTTATAAATGTTTTCTTTGGGGGAATGGATCCCATACAGAAGATGCATATTCTAGTATAGGTCTCACCAGGGTGAGGTAGCATGTTAGTTTTATATCTTTATTACATTTGTAAAAGTCTCTTTGTATAAAACCAAAGGTTTTGTTTGATTTTATAATAACTTCATTGACATGATATTTTAACTCTATTCATTCCTTTTATATAGAAAGCATACGTTTATGTACGTGGGTATTTATAGACTAATTATTTTTTAAATTTCTTTATATTTTTATCATTTTTATTTTATTTAATCAAATTGTATCATAAAAATAAATAAAAAATCACAAAAATTAAAAATTTGTTATGATTTTTATTAAAAAAATTTTAAAGTAATAAAAAGAACATTTTTTCTAAAACTTTATTTTTGCTCTATTTCATCTGATTTCATTTTTTTTTTCAAAATATTGTTGTGTAATTTTTTTTTCTTCAGTTTCCAAAAAGTTCAATGAATTGAATGCTTACAAATCACTAATTTTCAAATAGCTCATTCATTTGACTACAAATTAATCTACAAACATGTTTAAGTTTAGACTTCCATTTTTAATGTTATTGATCTTCCTGTAAGGTCAATAAAAATTTTAAAAAAAGGTGAGAAAATCAAGCGATGTAAGGGCAAACAATTATTATCTTATCTTATCTTAGATATACAGACGCTCCTTCTATGCAGAAGATAATTGCGTCCACAGACCATGAGAGATGATCTGTTGGCAAGTGATGCAGCGGTCACAGGCCACGGCTATAGGGGTTCCACGCATTACCCCAGCCGCCTAACTATTGTCTAGTTAGGTACCCATTCGGAGCTGGGTGACTCGGGGACTCCTCAGGCCCCAAGAACAAATCCCCTCTTTCGTGTGGATTCGAACTCGTGACCATCGGTATGACAGTCGAGAGCGCTACCTCTCGACCACCACGTCCCATAATTATTACCAGAGAATTGCTTCTCATCATAAAGTTTCTCCTTTTCACAGATGGTTCTCTCCAAACATTTGAAGTCCATCTCATTTAAAAACATGCTGCAAAAAAAGTAGATTTAGAAATGCTTTAAGATATCAAAGCCATAAAAAAAATTATTAATAAAAGTTAAGTTCAATTTTAAAAAATAGTTGATTGTTTAACAGATCATTAAAAGAACAATAATAAAAATAATTTATCTGTTTATCATTAACCATAATAAAAAGTATATAAATGTTTATATTTAAACAAATAATCCAGGAATACATATGTCACCTTGATGAGAAAAATAAATCCACAGAAGTAAAGTTCATCTTTTGCAATATTTCTGCAATTAAGTCAGTCTGAGCCTCAACATTTATCAATTTTAATTGTCTAAGTCCAAAAAAAGGGAGGATGTTGTGAGAATCTACCAATTCTTTTGAGTTAGAAACTGTTTCAATGCCTGTTACATAAAAAATTTCAGAATAATTTTTTTTAAATTCGTTCAGTTTTTATATTTGAAAAAGAAATGACTCAAGCATCAAAATAATAATTTCTTTAATTAATTAATTACTATAATTACTTGAGTACATTCAATGTTATACTATTTATGCTTCAAAGAAGTTAAGTAAAGACCTGTAAGGTGTTTTTTTTTTAAATAATAATTTATCAGACAAAAATATTAATGAGTTAATTCTTGAAAACAAAAATTCAGTATTTAAGGGATTTGAAGTGTATTTTATAGAATCTATTTTGTTACATGTCATTACTGCAAAATAAAATTATGATAACTGCATCATACTGCAACTTTTAATTTTTAAAAATTATGAATATATAGTCTACAAATTACCTGACTGATTTATGTCATAAAAAGATTTTACAGCTCCAACTACTTCAGTATGATCCAAATTACATAAAGAGTCTTTGATTGACAAGAAGGTGGACATAGATATCTGTAATATCTCTAAAGAACAAACCCCCCAAAACAGATTATTACTCCCTAAAATACACATCAGTTCAAAGCAAAATTTAAAGCTACACTTAGAAACATCACTAGATGGAAATAAAATAAAGATTTATAATAAATTCTTTAAAATGTTCATGTTATTATACCAAATCAAATTAAACAAACAGCCATTTTTAAGAACAAAATGATGCCTGTAAGAATTTTGTTCTTTTTAATCCCCACCAAGATCAATATATTACTTGATTACAATCTTGATTACTCTGGCTCTTAAATATGTTGAGTGGTTTATTATTTTTTTAGTAAAAATTTGTTGTTAATGGTCAAGTAATGATTAAGATAGTAATAAATTCAAACATAGAGGATATTAACTAATTATGAAAGATGCTCATCAGAGTAGCTGTTAGGAAAAAATTTAATGTTTATTTAAAACTTCAACTGTGTAATAAAGAAAATGTTTGCTGTAACATAGAGATATATGAAAACACCTCATCTGACCCAAGCCTATTCATGTCTGATAGTTATTCTCATTAGCTTCAAATACTAAATTTGAAATAATATATAAAAAACATTTTTAAAAATGTCAGACAAAGAATACAAATTAGATGTACTCATGATTGATGTAAATTTTTTCAAAAGATGTTATTTTGAATTATATCATTTAATTAAAAGTAATTATTAACCCTTTACTGGGCTTAGCAGCCTAACATCTAAACGGTTGTCGAGAGGCAGTGCGCCCAACTAGTGTACCGATGGTCACGGGTTCGATTCCATGCTAAGGCAAAGCTTTGTTCACAAGGCCTGAGTCCACCCAGCTCAGAATGGGTGCCTAACATAAGTTAGGCGACTGGGCAATGTGTGGAACCCTTATAGCCGTGGCCTGTGAACGCCGCATCACTTGCCAACAGATCATCTTTCATGGTCTGTGGACGCAATTATCTTCTGCATAGAAGGAGCATCTGTATTAAAAGATCTAAAAAAAAACATGTTCATATCAACCATTGCTTATATTCTTGTGTTGTTTGAAAGCCGCAAGACTTCCAGCAACTGATTTCATGTTTTTTCTGTTGTAAAAATATTTTCATTGAGTGAAGGTCTAAAATGGATTCTTTGACTGATGAACGGGTGTTTACAGGCTTCCATTTATTAGACATTTAGGTTAAAGAAATGGTCTTAAGTCGGAGTAAGAGATCAGTTGTGAAACTAGCATCTGTATCATGCATACTTTGAGACTGGATATTTTTGCTTGAAAATACAGTGGAACCCACTTACCTCGAGCTCGCTTAGCTCGACCACCCTATTATGTCGACGTTTTTTATTGGAACCGCCAAATTCTCTCTTTGTCTTAGCATTTTCTCGTCGTTCAATTCGATTTTTTTAAGTCGCCGAAACCTCATAAAACGAGCACAAAAAAGGGTCAAATTTGCCACTTAACATCGGTTATCTCGATCCCCATGACCAATCGCCAGCTTTTGAAAATGTTAGCTATGATTTCTGTCTCACCAGGGTCTGCTGGTGACGTCACAGCCCACTTGCGTTTTGCTCTCAGTCACTCTCAGCGCTGTGTTGCTTCTGGTACTATGGCAATGGCCATCAAGGCCACGAAAAAGTATCAGCTTGCGATGTGTGCTGGTGACGTCACAGCCCACTTGCGTTGAGACCTGTGTTGCTAACTTAAATCGCCAGCTTTTGAAAATGTTACTTATCGTTGCCACTCACCATCTCACTTCCATATTTTCGCGCGTCTTATAAAAAGTTTTACGATTGGTTTCGTTTATGCTAGCTAACCAATAAAATTGATCGTTCAATAACAGTTCACGCACTCTTGTTGATCTTGTCTAAAAGATAACATCCTGTAGCTATTCTGTTGTTTTATTTTTCATTCTAAAAATGTCTGGAGGAGGTAAGAGAAAACTGGAAAATCAGTCATTAGAGAAAAAGTATGATATCATACTGCAACTAGAAAAAGGAAAAAAAACGGTAGACCTTAGTCGTCAGCATGGCATTCCAGCAAACACCATTTCAGGATGGAAAAAGAAGGCCGACGTGATAAAGCAAATGTACGAGAAATCTGTCTTTGATCCAGCAAGAAAAAGACTTAGAGCGCAAAGATGTCGACGATGCCGTGTTTCAATGGTTCACAAAAACATGAGCAACAAACCTTCCCATCAATGGTCCCTTGCTGATGGAGAAGGCGGACATCCTTGCTGCAAAGCTAGGACACGCTGACTTTAAAGCAAGTCAAGGGTGGCTTGCCGATAGCTTCATCAAACAAATAACGGCAATGCTGTTGTGTTTTAAAAAAAACTCCAAAAACACGTGCATGAACATTATCATTTATTAAAGCTAGTGATGGGACGATACCAAAATCATAGGCTGCTTACTGTAAACAAGGCTCCCCAGATTTTAAAATATATAATATAACAGACTACAGACAGTTTACCCACCCCCACTCTCAATCTCCCACACCATTGTTGTTGGTTAGTCCTATTAGCATCAAGTTACCGAAGGAAGTCCATTGATCGTATGGAATAATGGAATAATAAAATGTACCGTGTGCAGACTTGTTGTCATTGGCAACCATTCATCCTTCAACCTCATTTTGACTATTACATGTACTGTACTACTGCTTTGTTCTCATTGTTTCATTCATAAGAAGTGGCCGTGTGCAAAAGCCATTTAACTATTGGTTAGAATTAATTAAAATATGTCAAAGTTGAAGGTTCAAAAGNGTTCAAAAGGAGTACCTAATTTATTTGTGTACGTTTATATAGAGAAGAGTTCGCTTTGTCATGAGTCATATATAGGTCACGATAGACCATTCTGAGTCCATTGTAAGCTGAGGGGACGGACCCAAAGAAGATGATTAGGAAGAGAATGGTTCGGGGACAATGAGGGGATGTGTAGGTTACTTATTTGTGTAGCTTGTAAGGAAAATCAAGCAAGTGGCTTCGAAGGCACAGTATCGCTCAATCTGGGAATCACCGCAAAACGGCGTTATATTTAAACTTAAACGGTCTTTAAAAACGAACGGTCTTAACAACCTTAAGAAAGAGTGAAGAAATAGGGCCCCGATATTCCGATACGATTCTGATTAATCGTCCCATCACTAATTAACGCACAACACGTACATAAAGAAATTTCAAGCGCATGTTAATATTTTGCCGCCATATTGGTTTTCGCTTTAACTCGATTATCGGTTATGTCGATGCCATTTTTCATACCCCAACGCCATCGACTTAGGCGGTTTCGACTGTAGTCTAAATAATAATAATTATTGTTTGGACTCTTGAAAAACTTTTTATGATCCTTTTTTTGTGAGAACAAATGGAGTCCTAAAAATGACTAGAGAATAGTAAAAGTGTAGATAATTAAAGAGAATTTATAATAGGTTACGGCTAAGTTGTAGATTACATGGACAAAGTATATTTTAAACTGAAATATTGTTTTTAACCATATGTTCTGTAACAGATGTGTTTGTGTTTTAATAACTTTGATTGAGCTTGCCAGAGTGACTGAGGTTGGAGGCTGCATGCTTGTTTTGTCAGGTAGACTCAGAGTGGCTATTAATGTTGAGAGAAAGGCAACTAAAGGTAGTTGTTCCATAGACTGCGGACTAGTGTGTTTAGATACAGTTATGCTATTACATGGTATCAGTGGCAGATGGGCCGACATTACCCGCCACAACCAGTGGAGCTTAATGGTTAATAGAAGAAAAAAACCAGCAGAAATATAAAAACAAAACAACCAAAATCTTCAGACATCCACCCTTTCAGCCGGGAAGCAAAGTACAAATGTAGAAAGAGCCTCAAAGCTCATGGAAGCCAGCAGTCATTTGGTACATCAGAAACCTTACACTGACACCAGAGTCATACATCATTAAGACAATCTATTGTTTGAAATACCTTTGAAATAGAAACATTTGATGGGAAGATAGGTGTTCCAGATGTTTTTGAGCTGGACACACTTGAATCTGAGCAAGAAGTTTGTGCTCCACATGACTGTATAAATGTTTCATTACCAAGTGTCATGCCACGGGGCCAATAATAACAACAGGGCTGGACTAACACTTCATTTTGCCTTGCAAATGCATAGAGTATCTTATCTTATATATTACAGACAGTCCTTCTGAACAGAAGATTATTGCGTCCTACATATATCTATGGTTTGTGTTTACTCCTGTATTCTTATTAGAGTTTTAAATGATGATAAAGTGTTGGCTTTCCTGGTTTCTTCAGGCAACCCATTCCACGCCCGGATACCGAACGGAAAGAAAGAAAACTTGTATGTATTTGTTCTTGCATATGGGATAAGAAAAAGTTTTTTATCCTTATGTCTATCTGAGGGTTGTATTAATTTATCTTTGTGTTGTATTTCTAAATTGGAGTTAATTTCTATTAACTTTTTGGCGATCACTTTAATGCTATCTTTGTTGATGCTGGCTAATGGAATCAGAAATAGATGCAGATAAAAACTTTGACTCATTGCAAGGAGTTTGTCGGGGAAAAATTCCTTTTGATAAATTCAGGACGAGACCATAAGGGATGCACAGGAAAGATTCTAATTTGAATTCTTTAACCACCTTCTTAACACTGCAATTTGCCAAAATCACAGAGGTACTAACATCTTATTGTTCATATTATATGATATTAAAACAAAAGTAACTGTTTTGATGTTGCAGCTAAGAAAATATTTTTTCTAAAGACTTGGTTGCAAACTAAAAATAATCAAGAACTATTTTGGAGGGAAAAAACTCAATTGACAAACCTCGATGTACTAGCAGTTGAGTATGAACTCAGTATCAGCTTGAATATTTCTAAATAAATTAGAGAAGTCTCTGAACCAAAAGTTATTTTTAAAAATGCCCAAATATTAGCTCATTTTAAATGTTGCAGCTTTTTTTTTTTAATGGAGCATTTTTAGTCAAATCTATTTACAAGAATTTGTGTTAATGACTGTAAATTTTAAGGGATTTTTTAAAATGTTCCCTAAAATTTTTTTTAAATATAAAAAGCCATATACCATTTTTAGAATACTTAAATTGTAACATAGGGTTGAAATTTTTCACTTTTCCGGGGAGTGCCTTGTCTTGTCTTATCTATATAGATGCTGCTTCTATACAAAAGATTTTTGCGGGAACAAACTATGCCTTTCTGTTGGCAAGTGATGCAGTGTTCACAGGCCACGTCTAATTTGTGTAATTTATTTCCTTAAACAGTGTAAGGTACCCATTCGAGCTGGGTGGACTCAGGAACATCCTAGGCTCCGGAAACAAATCCTTGCCTTCACATGGATTCGAACCCGTGACCTTTGGTTCGCCAGCCAAGCATGCATGCCACTGCACCTTAAGTGGTTTGAAGGCTAAGTCGGCCCTGATAACAAGATACGGGTGGCATGTGAAATTTCATTGAAATAAATATATTTGTGTCACTTTACCCTTCAACTTATTTATACATTAATTAAATTTTTAGTGATAAAAAAGCACTAAAAAATATTGTACCATATCATTATGTATTGTAACATTACCTTCAACTGTACAAACTGTTATTTCACTCTCTAAAGACTTGACGACATCTGAGGCTTGAGTCTCTTCTAAATAGTTTGGTAAATCAATTTTTCCTACATCTGGTGGTAAAAATGGCTCAAATATGGTCTGCAATTCAAAAATGTCCATTTTGTAATTATCACATCAATATGACTAAATTATAATTAATTAATGATTTTTTTAAAAAATTACTTAAGTCAAGTCTTTTGACATTGTGAAACCAATTAACATGTAAAAACTATTTACATGTAATAGCTTTTAAAAGAAAGTACTGCTATTTTGGTTTAAGCCTGTAATATTGTATGCCTATGCTATTCGGTCAACTTACATTTTCTTCATTGAAAGTGTATTTAAAAAATGATTCAAACAGAGGCAATTTTTGCACAGATGCTGCTAAATATTGATAATCGATTTCTAAAAGTAGATCACTTCTGAAATATAATATTTAATGTCTTAATTTGGCACTCTAATAGAAGTTTCTTTTATAAATTGATTTTTAAAAGAAAAAAAAATTTCATTTAAAAACAAGTAATTAATTCTGAAATGATAAAATTTGCAACCAATAAAAATAAATAAAGAAAGAAATTTACTTTATAAAATGTTCCTCCATCCTCTCTAAGCTTTTTACATCACTTAAAGGATCTTCAAACTTTATGGAGGGCAACCTCGCAAGATAAATTTTGATTTTAGGAAGCTTTAAAATAGCCAACTGTAGCTCATTTTGGCAGAGAGGTAATTCTAAATTTTGATACTTTTCTGAAGAATAAAATAACGTTTCATATTTAAAAATTTAATCTGTCTGCTACACTTTGCGATGAAGATAATTAATATAATTATGACAATGTAGAAATATATATATTCTAACAAATTAAAAAATAAAAACCATCAGTATAAAGATTATTAATTACCTTCATAATTTATGTCCTGTTTTAGAGCTATTGTCTCTTCTATAATATTCACTCTTTTTTTAAAATTGTCGATACTGCAGTTGTCACAGTCAGATTCAGGATTAGAGCTAGGTATATATAAGTCTTCACCATTTTCAGGTATTATACTTTTGAAATATGATAAAAGTAACAATTGTTAGAACTGGATATTTTAACATATTTTAAATTTTGAAACAATATCTTTTGCAACCCAATAAAGTCACTAAGTGAAGTAGTTTAAAAATTTATTTTCACAAGCTGTATCCTATCAATATTAATTTTATTTTTAATGCAAAAATTTTGAAGTATCATAATTCCTTAGATGCATTTAGCTGTTTCTCAACAGTCATATTTAATTTCTTTTTTTTAAATCCTGTCTTTTTATAGACTTAAAATGACCAATGTAAATAGATGTAGCCGCCTTTTTAACATTTAATTGCTATTTTTAAACCCAAAAAATTAATAATTTTTAAAAAATCATCAGTCTGCTGAGATTTAAAAATTTCCTTACTTTCTATAATTTTTCTATTTAAAAAAAAAATAGAGATCATACACACCTGGAAAAGGGCTCCAAACAATCACAAATATTTTCCAAAGGTGGGATACTATTTCCCAAAACAGCTTTTACTTTGACCAAATCAAAAGGAATTTCTTGATCTTAAAAAGTAATTATTGCAAATTAAGATCCAGGGCTTATTTGTTTATAATTTAACAGTCATATTCTCAAATAAGATAATAACTTCATTGACATGGGGATTCCATGATAGATTGATTTAAAAACATATAACAATTTATATAAATATAAGTGTTACTTGACAAACAAAGCAAATCAGATGTGGTCCACTGGGTTCAAACTAACCAAAAATTTTTAATTACATATTTATTTCTGTTGAACTCCTTGTTTTCTTGATCTGTTTTTAATGGTGAATGATTTCAAATACCAAAAGGCATTGAGAGTCAGAGAGTCGGGAGAAATGGCAACCCATTCCAGACCCAAATTCCAGAGAAGAAGAACGAGAATTTGAATGTGTTTTTCTTGAATACCTGAATAAGAAAGGTGTTTTTATTCTTATGTCCATCTGAGGATTGTATTAAGTTATCCTTGTGTTGTATTTCTACATTAGAATTGATTGCTTTATGTGTTATTACTACTTTACTCTTGGTTCTTCTATCCTCTTGTGTTTCAAGGTTTAATGATTTAATGCTTTTATTTTTGTCAGTTTTAAATATTCTCCAGTAATAAATCTGGCAGCTATTTTGTGAATTCATTGTAATTTATCAATGTTTTCTTTGGGGGATGGGTCCCATACATAAGATGCATATTCTAGTGCAGGTCACACCAAAGTGAGGTAGCATTTTAGTTTCACATTTTTATTACATATGTAAAAGTTTCTTTATATAAAGCCTTAGGTTTTGTTTGATTTTAAAAAATAATTTCATTGACATGGGGATTCCAAGATAGCCTCTCATTTATTATTACTCCTCATTATTTTGCATCTTCAGTTTGGGTTATTTCTTTTCCATGAATGAAATATTTTGAACTAAGTACAACCCGGGGTGTAGCATATGTTGCAGACATGCTCGTAGATACTGCAAAGAAAGGAGGGATAGAGCAACACAAACCACAGCACAAAGAAATCATAACAGTGTGAATGAAGATAAAATGTGATTGACCGACCTTAGCAAGTGTCAGCTATGTTTGTAAATAAACAACCTTATTAAAAGTATAAAAAAGGGCATGTTATCAAATGTCAAGTTTATTTGTTTTTGAGGACTGGTTAACCATTAAAAAAACACAGTTTTACTGTCCGTATTTCTTCCTTAATATTTAAATAACCAACAAAAAGTGTGTATCAAATTTTTGCCTTCTGCAGATGGTGACTTCAAATAACATGTGATGTCACCGCCCGCTTGAGATCAGCACTCATGAGCTTTGCTCCTTTTCTAATGCACACAAAATAAATTTTTAGAAAACATCAAATATTATATGAATGTGGTAATTTTAAGCCAAAAAGACAGGAAAACTGTCAATATAAGACCAAAATCGATTTTGAGGACCGGTAAACACTTAGTTAATACTGTTAGGCGTATCTTTTCTCTTGTAATATAAAAAGTAACACTCACAGCCTTGACCGTTGTTCACATTTTGACATCACCACATTGTGTGTTAGTTCTCATACCATGCTTCATCAACTAAGCGAATTTCTTTTTCTTTTTTTAAATTGTTAACTAGCCAAACTCCACTAACAGTGATGACTTTTATTTTTATATTATTTAAATACCAAACATTAAGAAAATGCTTTGATTTCGCAATCACTCATGTATTGGCTCTTGTATTCTACCGAAACACAATACAAAATTAACTCCGGGTAAAAATCCAATGCTAACTAATTGAAGTTATTGTTAAACAAAGGGGACCATTTAACTATTAACAACCTTATTGCAAAGTTAAAAATACAACAGAAATAAATATATTATAAATTATATATATTAATATTACTGCAGAAATTGTTTTTGGTAAGCTGACCATTTCTCCCAGTGGCATAGCTGGGGACAGGGAGAGGGTTCCAAATTCAAAAGTCCCTCCGAGCCCCAAATTAGTGTCCAAATATTTGACATTAAATATTACGTCCTTGCCCTGTATGTGGGGCTCCCAAAGAGGTTAAGCCCCCCCCCGGCCCCCAAACTATTAAAAATTCCTAGCTACGCCACTTATTTCTCCCCACATGACTGCCCATTCCTCCCTCCACCATATTTATTTCTCCCACTCTACACAGTCATCAAGTTGTTTTTATTTCTCAAAATCTACTTAAATTACCATATATTCATTTAAATAGGATTATTATGTGCATAACTGGATTGAAATTTAATTTTTAAAATATTAATTACATGTATTATAAATTTGTAAATGTGTTTAAAACAGTGGGATTCTTTGTCTGATGTTCAATTGGTAGCCTGTTTTTCCAAACTCTCCCTTAATGCTTAAGATTACCAACTGCTCAAAGAAATACATGTAGTTAAATAGTTTTTGTAAGTAAATATACATATAATAAAATCATTTTTAAAAATTTTTTTAATATAAAAATAGACAGTATATTTTCATAAATAATAATAAAGAATTTAACAGTTAAGAGACTCGGTATAATTTTTAAGTTATTCATTGTTCCTCGAATATCATGGTAGATGGGCCCGAGACCACCCATGATATTCAAAAGTCCGCTTAGTAGGAAAAAACCTATTATAACATTTAAAATTGTTTTTAGGCTGTTTAAAACCATCCATGTAATTTTTATAACCAACCCATTACTATATAAACTATATTAATTATAATAGAAGGATTGTAACACTTGTTAGGTTGTAAAGTATACTATTTCAGTTCAGTAGTGTATATAAATACACCTGTAACACTAGTGAATTAATCTAGTACGTACAGAACTGTCATACATGCACCAAGTTAGTTACAGTGGCAATACATGTGTAACAATATAATATACAATACACTTGAATAAATTAGCAAAAATCACAAAGCAATCTGACACGCACAGATAAAGTGATACACGCATCATCATCAATCATGTAACTGTTTACAAGTTTTGATATTTTCATAGGCCATCTCGTTCTCCACAAACCAATCACAGATCTCTCCTTAAAAGTGACGGCCGACTCTCTGACATAGATGCTACTATGCTATGCTACTTTACTTGATGCAGCTCGCAAAACCGAGAAACCAAGGCTATGTCGGCCCAGTTCCAGTAATTATTTTTGAAGTGTATTTTTTTAATATTAAGTTATTTTGCTTAAATAATTATTTTTTTTACATTTTGTTACCGTTTTTTTTCTCCCTATATTATAAATAATATTTATGATACATAATTTTTTATATTTTGATTATTTTTAATTAGGGCTGCGGAAATTATCTATTAATTTCTCGATTAATCTGTAAATTTTTTAGCGATTAAAATTATTTTAATAATAGAGATTAAAATTATGACCAATTTATCAATAAATAATCAATTATTAATACATGTAATTTAAAAATAGTTGCTTTTTTACGTTCAAACTTCTCCATTTAAAATAAACATATTTTTAAAGTGTAAACTTTCAAATAAGCTGTTTTATAAGGAAAATGATATCAACAATTAAACAATGTTTTCACAAAATTAACATTAACACAATTTAAATTCATTGACATTAAATTGAACTAGTCTACTTATATATACATTTTTTTAAAAAGTGAATTGTCTGTTTTTGTTACTTCCTTTCAAATTTTCAGTTTAATGACGTCATAATCTTATTATTAGCTTTAATCAAAATTATCTATTAATTATTCTGTAATTTTTCAAAAGTTAACAATTAATTTTAAATTAATCGATAACAGCCCTATTTTTAATATTTTATTTTTAAATATATGATTATCACGTTTTTTATGGATTTATGGTGGAAATCTGCTATATTAATTTATTTTTTTTAAAACCCAAAGTAGCGAATCTGTGATAATTGAACTACGAAGTAGAGAGGGAACACTTTACCTCATTAAATATATTTTGCAGCAGGCTCTATTCTATACTTTGATATTTTTAAAAAATTTCTCAATAGAAAATAGGAATCAATAATAACAGGCCAAACCCAGGTTTTGTTTTACATTTAACATAAATTTGTTTTTAAATATACAAATATTTAAATATGTAACTCCTGTTAACACATGATGGCATTCAGATAGGAAATAATTTTAATTTATTCCACTTGTAGAGTTATATAACTAATGACTTACCAGGGAAAAAAGTCCGAATATCTTTTACTGAAATGCAGATGTCATCTGAATGCTTGTTCAAAAGGTGAGGAGTGGGAAGTACACAGCTGCCTATTCTAGCTGCTCTGTCAGTTATCAACTTGAATTTTTAAATGTTAAATAAAGATTAGCAGTCATAACTACAGACTACAGATGTTTCTTATTTATAAAAAAGTTGAATTATAAGCTATTCTAATAATGGGCAGTATTTAACACTCAACAGTCAAGAGGATGGGTATAACCAAAAGCTCAAAGTGAAAAAATATGAAGTATGTAACACAGATCAGAACGATTAGGAAAGAATAAGAGAAAATAGAAAAAGTAAAAGCACCTGAAGACTTGAAATTGAAATATTTTCTGAATGGCAGAATTCAGAATAAATAATAAATGCAAACTATTTCATTCATGGGAAACAACTATTCCAAACTAAAGATTCAAAATATAATAATATAGGAGTAATAATAAATAAGAAATTGTCGAAGGATACCCTTTTCAATGAAGTATAGCAGTATAGTAACCTTTATTATTCATCATTCATTAATTGATTCACCTGGACATAAATAATATTATGATTATTTTGATTATTATTGATAGGAGTGAAGAGTCTGAAGAGGCTTCGACAATCACTAATTATAATTTAAGTTTACCATTGAGTAGTAGTTATTTCCGGGATAGTAAGGCATTTTTTGTTATTAATTATCAGAGAACATCCAACGAGCATGTTGATTCTTTTCCCAAAGAATATTTTGCCAAAGAATTCAATAACAAAGACATCCTCTACCAATAGTAATTTTAAAGGCTGAATGAACAACAAAACTCGTCTGCTGAGTCCGGATTTTTCCTCGTCTTGGTCATCTGTGGCACATACACTAAAACTTAACAAACAAATAAAATACCTTAAAACCTGCTGTCATTTCATTTATAAACTTGATAATTACTTATAGTTTATTTAAAAAATGAACGAATAATTTAATCGTAAAAAGATATAAAGTGTTAAAGATTAGGTAATATAATTCATTTTTTTAAACTCGCTAAACCTGGGCAATAATAAGAATTGCAACCAAGTCGACCAAGTCTTTATATTACAAAATTTTTATCCAATGAAGAATTTAATAATGTGCAAGATATAAAGTTAATAAATAAAATAATTAGAAATGAATCTTTAAAATATACGCACAGTTCTAGTAAATTGCGTGATCATTGGGTGAAGAACTCGAAAATTGGCTCAGCAACATACATAGGGGCCGTTCATAAAGTACGCAATGCTCCAAACTCCAAAGTGAGGTGGAGGGGGGTGTAAGAAAGTGTGACAGTTTGTGACGTGGGGGAGGAGGTTCGGCCATGTGTGATGTCACACTATTTAAAAAATTAGTATGTTTTCTAATTTATTTATATTTTTTTAAAGTATGATTTTAATTACTTTAAAAATAAAATAATTTTCAAAAAATTTTTGAAACATTTGAATTAGTTTCATGTCAAAATAGCATTAAATGCGTATCTCCTGAATGTGTTGTGGATAAATCTGAATTGGATGCAGCTGGGCTAATATCGAAAGATCAGGAATGGTTTAACAATCTTGTTCGCACCAACCAATATTTCACTCAAATTGTGAAATATCAGGACATAAAATGTTGCGACAAAGTAAGAAACTCATAGTTCAATACTCAGTGGCGTAGCTTGAGATTTTGCCGCCCTGGGCGGTCTCCAATGCCAATATGTCGCCCTTTTAGGGGCCGCCCATAAATGACGTCACGCACNNGGGGGGGGGGGGTCACACATTTGATGTCATTCAAAACGCGCAACTTTAAATAAAAGCTACACTGAAATATATGATTACCCAAACTTTATTCAATGACGATTTACGCTGTTTCACGCGTGTTACGATGTTAGAGTGCACCCTTAAACTAAAAACATATTTAAATGTCCAAACAAACAAAAAAAAATTATTTTAAACATGCTCATTTTCAAATACAAAATACCGCTTGTATGGTGGGGGGACGACTTTCATTTATGGACGGCCTCTTAATTAAAATAATTATATGATGGTTTTTATAAATTAATAAGCATGAATAAATGTAATTGAAACGAAGTACATTGTAAAAGGTGAGGAACAATTTTACCCTATTTATGTAAGCAGTAATAAAAGAGGCCGCATAAGATAAACATGATAGACGTGAAAACTTTAAGTAACCTGTTTTATAAGGACAATGATATAAAAAACACATTGTTTTTAATTAATTAACAATAACAAAATTTAAATTCATTGACATTATATTGAACTTTTTATATTTAAATATATCTCCTACAATATTATAGTTTTATAATTAAATTAAATACATAGCTATGGGCTTTTTAAAAAATGCCATAAAAGGTCACAAAATGTGAA
>MUZC01000317.1:184428-202040 GCA_002072015.1 Radix auricularia | reverse complement strand
TTCTACCTACACGGGAAGTTGGAGAATTAGTGATGAATCAGTCAGTCAGTCAGTCAGGGCTTTCCCTTTTATTAGTATAGATAACATGTGCCCCGGGAGGCACATACCCACGCTTTGCCGCTGTGTGTCCAGCCATACCTTCCAATATCCAATTTAGAAAATTAATAAGTCAGCTACAATCAAATTAGAAACAGTAGCCTCAGCTGTGTCTGGCTGTTGACTTGTACTGAGTGATGTTCTCAATGCCAATGATAAGTCAGATGCTGTAGACGCCCCAAAATCTTCTAATAACGGCATTTCGGAATCCTGCGATTGCACTAATTTTCGTTTTTTTTGTTGTTTTTTTTAAAGCCTGTAAATAATGTTCTATCCATCTTTGGCAATCCCGCAGTTTCTATACGTATATTATTTTAGTATGTATTTAGTGTAAGTGGAACTTTGGCTTAGAGTAGCGTGTTTTGACCTGACGTAACAATTCTTTAACCCCCCCCCCCCCCCCCCCCCCTCGTCACACAGTTGGGGACCCCCTCCCCATAGGCGCGTGATGTCATTTTTGGACGGTCCCTTAAAATAAAAAACGTGATTTTTTTGCCCCCCCCCCCTTCTGGAAAAATTTCTAGCGACGCCCAAGGGTGGATCCCAAGCAGAATATGCTTATTCTGGTATAGTTCTAACCAGGTAAGATAACATTTTAATTTTATGTTCCTTGAACATCGAGAATAGCAGGAAAAGTCGACGTCACGCTTGCATTCTTGACTAGCCAAGTCTTTATATTATTGACCAGCCCAATGTTTCCATTCTTTACCAACCCATTGTCATCTTATCTGTTACAGACGCTCCTACTATACAGAAGATTATTGTGTCTTACGCTTATCCATGGTTTATATCTAGTCTTGCATTTTTATTAGAGTTTTAAATGTTGATAGGGTTTTGGTTTTCCTTGTTTCTTAAGGCAACCTATTGTACGTCCGAATTCCGAATGGGAAAACAATAATTTTTGTGTGTTTGTTCTTGCATACGCATAGGCAGGGAATAAAGAAACGATTTTTTAAAAATAAAATCACTATGTCTATCTGAGGGCTGTATTAGTATTAGATTATTTGTGTGCTGCATTTCCAAGTTAGAATTAATTGCCTTAAATATGTATTATGTGTTTCCAGTATGTTGCTACCATTTGGCCAGTTCCTGAAGCAGGTGAAGTCCAAGCGTGCGTATAAGTTATACTACTTATTATACTGCCTCAAATTATGTTCTGCTCTGCAAAGCCCATATTTTGTTTAATTTTTGGCACCATTAATGATTAATGTAATTTTTATGTTAAATAACAAAATAAAATTTAAGAGGATTTAAAAATCAATTAAAATAATTATACATTTTAATAATTATAATAATGTGAGAATGCTATTGAGCTATTTCAATCTTTCACATTATTTTTATTGTATGGATGGATTCTACCTCGATAAGCTGACAAGTCTGCTTTCAAAAAGGTATCCTTATCACTTGGCAGTAGATATGTCTCTGAGGCGTAAAACTAGTAGGCTTGGCTGGTGTTTTAATCAAGAAATTGAAAATCTCCCAATAACCTGTCCGTCAATAATTCAGTTAGATAGACAATAGTAACATCTTCATATTGTATTAAAACAGCTGGCTTTTGTCCCTTCCTAAATCCTCTGATAACTCCAATAAACAATTCGTCCACCCCTCCTACGTCCCAGATATGTTCGAACCTGTGACCAACTAATTTTTCATCCGCCCCACACAATGTTTCAAATGTACTCATTTGAAAATCTGTTAACAGTACATCTTGATTACCATCTAAAAACATCTTAATATCCTTTTCTAACTTTTTCCTGGTGGATCTGTCCTTCCGCTGCACTGCTTCTATCAAATTCTGCACCAAAGTATCCTTGACTGACTTTTCCCAATCCTCGCACTGGTTCTTTATGTGACGTGATTGATTCACAGCAAATTCTACTAATGCCGCCTGTTCATTGGGGCGTTCCCCAAGTAGCCAATTCATTGTTTTTTTAACTATAAATTTAATTTTGCCATCTATAAAACCCATAGTAGCATTGGGGGAACGCTGAATCTGGTGATCAAACATGCCCAAGACTCTTTCGCTGTGCATGTTATGGAGTGGTGCAGATGAAGTTTTCAGAAGTAACTCAGGTGTTACCGATGACAATGCTTTCAGTGGCCTTTCAAGGACAACTACAAATCCTTCTGCAAGAGCTGTTGTCAAACTTTTGAATGACTCGTCTGCCTCTCCACTTTTTAAACTCAAAAGCACAGGGTCATCGGTTCTTAGGCAGTTGCTGAAGCAATCTTTGACCATTGATAACAAAAGGTCAGGATGTTGCTTCAATGTCGACAACTGATGTAAACACACCTTCATGTATGGTCCCTGAAATAATTAAAGCATATTTTGTTTAACAATTTGCAAAAGAAAGATTTTTAAAAATTATTGCAATCAAATCAACTAATATTACCAAGAAATATATCTAGTTTATTACCATTTCCAGATGAGCTCTTCCAGCTTTGTTTTGATAAAAGAGAGTCATCCATGGGCCAGACAGAACTATTCCAAACAAACCTAAGCAAAGAAATTGACAAAAAATTATTTCAGCATGCTCTTTGTATATATTAAAAACACTATTTTTAAGTTTTAAAAAGTCTTAGAAAAAACTAAGTGTTACTAAGGAAAGCTAAAAAAAATACACACACATACCAAGTATCCTTAGCTGGACAATAATTTGTGGATTCTCCAAATCCTGAAGAATGGCGACTGACATCTTAGCATCTCCTTTGTATTTTGAAAGAAATTCTATTAAAATCTCCTTCAAATGGTACACTGTCCCTGCAAGATAAAACAGTATGTGCATTCTGTTCCCAACATATCTGGTTAATATTCCAGGAGGAAGATTTTTCAGCTTTAAAAAAGCCCTGAAGCTTCCTGGATCTCCAGATTTCATTTTGTACCTGTCGACAATATGTTATAAATTATTGAAGTAATCTTTTAAATTAAAAAAAATTCTCTAATGTACAGCTGTATGATGGAATTAATTATCTTAAATAAAATATATTTAAAACTGTTTTAACACCCACCTGAGCTTAGATATTGAGTATAACAAATTGGAAGCTTTTCCTTCACATCCATATAATCCACCAGTGATTCGACAATCTTCGTCGTGTTTCTTTAGGATCTTGCGTGCTTGGGTCCCTAATCCTTCTAGGGGATGAACATGACAGTTAAGCTCCACCAACTCTGCACCCAAAAACTCAGATAGCTCTTTGTTGATGAAATGATTGACAGCTGCCCTGTCAGTGAGGCAAAGCCATTTTTAAACTTAAGCATCACTACATGCTGCTGTAATTTCTGATACACAGCAAAAGTAGTGGCCAGATTCTGTAGTGATCTTGTAATCTGTTTTACATAGGAATCTGTTTTCCCACTGGCCAAGGATGTGTTTTATAGTCAATTGCTCCCCACCAACAGCTACGTGACACTCATTGACATGGCAGCTCTCTTTGGTTGTTGCATCCCAAGATATTGTGGCTTTACCATCCTTAGCATTATACAAAAACTCTCCTATTTGTACATCTGAAATGACTCCCATTTCATATGCCATTAGAGATGCTGTGGAGGGTCCAGGCACACTTGACATTTGTGTTCGGCACAGCTATCTACTAATAAATTCTATCATCAATCCAGCTTTCTGAATAGGCACTTGATTTGAAAGGCACATGTACATGCACTTTCTAATGGAAACATTATATCTCTTGCGTTTAGGCTCCATCTCTGAATCGCCTAATGATGTAACACAGTTGATGGACTGTGTCACCAGTTCTTTTAGGCTGTTCTTTAGAAAGCAAACTTCCCAATCCAATGCTTTTATCATTTCTTCTCTATCTTTCACAAGATTTTTCAGTAATAAAATGCTCTTTTCTTTTTTTTAATATTGTGCTCTGTCTTTTTTATCCTTTTCTCCTGTTGAGAGGCAACATCTAATTTTGATTTTAAATAATTCAACTTCTTTTTCAATTTCAAATTTTCTTTTCTTAAGGCAAACTTTTCATATCTTAACTTGTCTCTGGTTGCCGCATTTCTTTTCAAATTCTGGTTGACTCTTTTAACGTCAAACCATTTTGACATTTCTCGCACAATTCTTTTGGAGTCCCGGAGCTTTGCCTTCAAATCAGTAATGGTCTTCATTAATGTCTTTCTAAGTATTGGATACTAGGAACAGTCTCTTTTGAGTTGCATTTCTTGTGCAACTTTTGCATTTTCTAAATTTTCGTGACTGGCAGCTTCAAGTATTGTCTCTTTCTTCTTTACAACTGGTATTTTAAAAGGCATATTTAAAATTTCTTTAATTTTATTCCAGTTTTTGTTGATATTCTTTTTATAAACTTGAAGTTCTCTGTTTAAACGCACCAAAGTGGAATTTATACCTATCGCTGTACATTCATGCCCTTGAGCGGTCAAAATTTCATGTATCCTTTTTGATGTTGAAATAAATATTATGTTTCTTTTGAGCATGCCAAAGTTGTACAACATGACCATTGAGAAAAGAAAGTTCCCTTATCAGGCACAAATTTATTAACATAAATTATATTATCTTGGTGAGTTTTAACAGCTCCTCCCTCATCTGGAATGGACATGCATGAGTTGCAGGAAGTATTATAAGTAACACTGTTCATATTTCCTCCAGAAAGTGGGTTTGACATGGCTAGATATTTCTTAAAAAATAATAAAGCTATGAATAAAGAAATTTTAGAAAGAAAAAAGAATATTGATAAGCCAAAGCTGTAAATGTAAATTAAACTTAATTAAAGTTTCAAGTTTTCAGAAAATGAAATTTTTAGGGAACTAACATTAAACTGTTTTCAGCTACTGTTAAGTAATGTCATTAATCATATTTTAACAACTTAATTTAAGCTAAGTTACAGTTAAAATCATTATTCTTATCTATTCCTAATAGCAAATTTGATATAAATCGTGGTGTCAATTAATTTTAGACATCCAGTGGTCATAGCAGTGTAGATACATGTATTATTATTGTTATTAAAATTTTGAATTTTAAGAAAAGTTCCTCGGCTATTACTTAAATATTTAAAAATTCTTTTTTGGTCATGATTTTCACAAACAACTGTAATAAAAAATTAACTGGATGGCTTCTAAAAACATTAGATGTAAACAAAATTTAATTTAGTTTAATTAACTACAAGAAACTATTAAAGGGTTATCTATCACTTCCGACTTCATTAAGGCATATCGATAACTGGTAACATTTTTTTTATTTTATCACAAAACCCCTTCTAGATAAATTTAGCGATATCAAAATTCAAAAAAATTATTTCTGACAATCAATTAAAGAAACAGACTATATGAAGAAATAAAATGTAATTTGACACAACTTATAGTAACTAAAATAAAACAATTCTAAACTTACCTATTCTCCAAACAAAGAATTTCCGCTACAAACTAACAAACACAAAAGCTTTGGAAAAGAATTAAAGATCGCAATGATTGCAGTCCACGTTTGCACACAATGGGCAATAGTGTGATCATTGTCTGTAACTTATATAGACAGAGAAAGCTATAAAAGCACATGACCTCGTGACCTATTGGCATTGACCGGACCGGGTCACCGGTTTATAGTCTGTTTCCCGCATCCGAAAGATCGATCGGCGCGCGCCGCTTGGCGAAGTGCTTCACTAAAAATTTCAAAATTAAGATATGTTAATGAAACTTGTATTAATAGAAAGGGCTTGATATTATCTTTCCAATGATACCTGGTAATCAGAAAAAAGTTTTCGCATTTTTAGTGTCAGAATTTTTCCTTATATGGGCTTAGTAATTAATTGCCAAAAATCTGTGACCGAAAAAGTCATCCTCGATACTTAAAGTACCATAACTTTTTTACCTGTAAAGCAAAAGCCTTCAAAATTGCACCAAAGTTTAATGAGGTATGTGGCGCTAAAAATAAATCATTGCCATAATACTATCCCAAAGCATACATTACTCAGTGGTATTTAAAAAACACAAAGTAGGTTAATTTTATTAAAAAGATTTCCCCTGACAGCGGCACTCATAATGTCATAACTTTTTAACCATTGAAGATACAGCTTTAAAGTTTTCATCATATATTAATTAGATTTTGGGCTTCAATAAAAAGTTCTTTTCACAGGATTGTATCAATAAATATATTGATATTGATACCCAGCTCCGAATGGGTACCTAACTAGACAATAGTTAGGCGGCTGGGGTAATGCGTGGAACCCCTATAGCCGTGGCCTGTGACCGCTGCATCACTTGCCAACAGATCATCTCTCATGGTCTGTGGACGCAATTATCTTCTGCATAGAAGGAGCGTCTGTATATCTAAGATATATATAATATATATATTATTGCAAGGGATTGGAAGTACCTTTGGTAAGTAAATTTTTGCGCTACAGCGCAACAGCCAAAATGTCATAACTCTTAAAACTTCAGAGCTATAGCCCTTAAATTTTTACCATAGATAAATTTGATACTGGGCTTTAATAAGCAACTTTTACAAGAATATATCAATAAATACATTATTGCAAGGGATTGGAACTACACTTGATATGTACATTTTTGCGCTGCAGCGCAACACTCAAAATGTCATAACTATTAAACTTTAAGAGCTATAGCCCTTAACTTTTCACCATA
Organism: Radix auricularia; assembly: GCA_002072015.1. Taxonomy (NCBI): domain Eukaryota; kingdom Metazoa; phylum Mollusca; class Gastropoda; family Lymnaeidae; genus Radix; species Radix auricularia. The sequence goes on along the minus strand of MUZC01000317.1, from coordinate 195,343 downwards.
GTTAAATCTGATATTGGGATTCAATAAAAAAGTAAAAGCCACTTTCACAGGAATATATCAATAAACATTTGAAAATAAATATGGAAAGTAAATTTCTGATCCAATGCCATTGCCAATGCGGAATGCGCAACACTCAAAATCCCATAACTCTTAAAACTTCAGCCTTCCAATTTTAAGCATAATCTAATATAACTTAGCAAAAACAAAATAATATTAAAAATATAGAAATGAATCACTTAAAAGCAATATCCAAGAGGAAATTACTGAGACTCTGCACTTTTAAATGTATGAAATCACATTACCAGATAATATATTACAGCTCAGCTTGCGGCAATTAGTGAAGCCTTTCTGTTTCACAACAAAGTCAAAATTAAGAATGTTTAGTTAACTAAGAACACTTACTAAATCAACCTGAATGTGACTTTCAAAATCCACTATTGTCTAGAATTTATTTTATTTATATGCATTAACTTAAACGAATTAAATAAAGTATTTCTTATTCAACATAAGAAATAAATATTAAACTATATTTTTATAATGGGAGGATGGAAGTTGGAAGTTTTTCGGGTGAGTAAATGTAAAATTAAAGGATGTGGCTAGCGCTACTACAAATTTTGTCGTAGCAGCAGACGACCCGGTCGGATGTTGCTAGCGTTACGACATGTCGTAGTGGCAGTCAGGAAACTAGTGCTACGACATGTCGTAACAGCAGACGATCCGGCGGGATTTTGTCTGCTGTTACAACATGTCCTAGCAGCAGTTTCCTGGCCCTGGCTAGCGCTACAACATCCCGCCGAATCGTCTGCTGCTACAACAATCTTGTCGTAACACTAGCAACATCCTATTTAATTTACTAATAATCCAAGGGAGTACTATAGTCTATAATAGACAAGTGCTTCTCAAACTTTTTGTATGACGGACTGGCAGGAATTTTGCCCATGCCCATGCCATAGTAAAGCACCAAGGACTGGTGCACTATTTTCCCCATGCTCATACACTGATGTGATTTTCCCGGTACTGACTTGAAGTGAAAGTAAAAGGAGCCCCACATGACCTAAAGGAAAGCCCTACAAGATTAATCATAAATTTGTTGTGTTTTTGCTACATGACATCGAACAATTTTGACAAAGAATGAACTTAAGTCTTAAGCCTTGGTTGCTTAATTCTCATTTACGATTGTCTTTATTTTGTATAAGCATAAGTTGTTAATGGCAGCCATCGTTTTTGTTTCAACTATTATAAGTTGATAGTACTTTAATACATTGACTTAAGTTAAGTTAGCTCGACCACCCTATTATGTCGACGTTTTTTATTGGAACCGCCAAATTCTCTCTTTGTCTTAGCATTTTCTCGTCGTTTAATTCGATTTTTTTAAGTCGCCGAAACCTCATAACACGAGCACAAAAAAGGGTCAAATTTGCCACTTAACATTGGTTATCTCGATGTGTTGGGGAATAATAAAAGTTTTTATCGATAATCGACGTTGGTTTTTATTTTAAATTTGTAAATTTCTGCTGTCAGTTGGTGTACATATACCTTTTGTTGTTAGCAAACATGTATGTACAATTTTATAGCATGCCGATAGCTTCATCAAACAAATAACGGCAATGCTGTTGTGTTAAAAAAAACCTCCAAAAACACGTGCATGAATATTACCATTTATTAATGCTAGTGATGGGACGATACCAAAATCATAGGCTGCTTACTGTAAACAACGCTCCCCAGATTTTAAAATATATAATATAACAGACTACAGACAGTTTACCCACCCCCACTCTCAATCTCCCACACCATTGTTGTTGGTTAGTCCTATTAGTATCAAGTTACCGAAGGAATTCTAAGTCCATTGATCGTATGGAATAATGGAATAATAAAATGTACCGTGTGCAGACTTGTTGTCATTGGCAACCATTCATCCTTCAACCTCATTTCGACTATTACATGTACTGTACTACTGCTTTGTTCTCGTTGTTTCATTCATAAGAAGTGGCCGTGTGCAAAAGCCATTTAACTATTGGTTAGAATTAATTAAAATATGTCAAAGTTGAAGGTTCAAAAGGAGTACCTAATTTATTTGTGTACGTTTATATAAGAGAAGAGTTCGCTTTGTCATGAGTCATATATAGGTCACGATAGACCATTCTGAGTCCAGAAGAGAATGGTTCGGGGACAATGAGGGGATGTGTAGGTTACTTATTTGTGTAGCTTGTAAGGAAAATCAAGCAAGTGGCTTCGAAGGCACAGTATGGCTCAATCTGGGAATCACCGCAAAACGGCGTTATATTTAAACTTAAACGGTCTTTAAAAACGAACGGTCTTAACAACCTTAAGAAAGAGTGAAAAATAGGGTCCCGATATTCCGATACGATTCTGATTAATCGTCCCATCACTAATTAACGCACAACACGTACATAAAGAAATTTCAAGCGCATGTTAATATTTTGCCGCTGAAAGGCCGACAAGTAGCTTGCAAACAGAGCACAACTTATACCATTCTGATACTGGAGTTTAGGTTTCGTTTGCATCCACAGTCCTTCATTAGTTTGAGCGTGAATGTCCCTGTATACTAAATGATCAAACTCATTAGTGTGCATAACTGCGTTATCATACTACCCAATGTTTGTGCAAGCGACATTCTGATAGCCAAGCCAAGCATCTGTGACGACTAATAATAATGATAATTTATATAGCGCTGTATCCCAGCTAGGAGCCGGGCTCAGATCGCTTTACATGGAGATAACAATACATATATTAATTAAAGAAACATTCAAATCATACTAATACTACATAAATGACAATACGTTATACGTTGTTTCATTAATTTTGAAAATAAATTTTGAAAAGATGTGTCTTAAGTGCAGTCTTGAAGGACTTAGTAGTTGTTACATCTCTGTAATATGGTTGCGTTGCATCTACTTTGCACATTCTGTCACTCTGCCTTTCAATTGCAAGTATGACTCCATTGTATCATAACAATTTCTTTATTCACATACATAAATATATATATATATTGAATCTCACATAATACTATACAAAATGACTCTCAAAGTCCAGACTAGACTACTAGTTCAACAGCTGTATATCTATTCTCATAATAGTTTTCAAGACTGACTCTCTCATTCTATGTCTATACTAGCAATTATCTTATCTCAAGTCTCTACTATCACAGTACTCTAGTCTCCTGGGCTGTGTCTCTGCCTCTTCCCAACCTGCACTCACTGTATTTCTTCCCCTGAACTCGTGACCAGAGTTCATAATAATAGTCCATGGGTGAACTGATATTCACTCTCGTGACTGCGCAGTTTCCCTACAGTGATTCTCATACCACTGGCAACAACTATTGTCCCAGGCAACACATGATTAGTGCTGTCCAGTGTTTGCGCATCTCCATGGGTAACAACCTCCATCGAACTTCGTATATAATGATATAATTATTTATAACTGAGACGTTTCCTTAAGTAACTAAGCTTATCTATGAGATAAGACACACAAAATAATTTGGGACCGGGATTAGGAGAATTGCCATATAAACTTATACAATACAACACTCAGATTTACATGGGGATAAAAACACATTTCTTATTTTCTGTATAGAAAGTCTGTAATAGATAATTTAAGATAAGATAATTATTCTGGGATAGATAGCTTCCCAAATGCTAGAAGATGAAAAATTAAAATTAGTTTTCTGCTTGATACTTGCTAACATTTATAATTAAAATGTTTGCATTTATCTGCAATTTAAAAAACAATTTTTTTTTCATTATATACATAAGATAAGGCACACTGGCAGCTTCAGTTAAATTAGTTTCAAAATTTTTAGACTGTGCTATAAGTGTAAGCCACACCCTGTTCATGTAACTTCCAGCAGTTTTATTTAAAAATGTCATTCACTTTCTTTTCATTATTGGTATTTAAAATGAATATGTAATTTAAATTTTAAATGATCAATTAAAACTTTTTTATTTTTAGATGGCTGTTTACATAAGTTTTCCTGTAGGACTGTTTTATTTGTTTAATCAACCTTCATTTTTTGAAGACTGGATGATGGAGAAGAGAGTGAGTTTGTTTGTTTTCTAGTCTCCTTTAGATAATTATTATAATTAATCATGTAGGTTCAGCTGATAAATATTCAATTATGTAAGGTGTTCCTAATATTTTCCTATTTCAAAAAACACTTTTTGCTTTAAAAAAAAAATTAAGATACTTGATGCTCATCTGGGAACATGACTGTTGGTGACTGATGTTGAAAATATTTCACTTCTTTTGGGTGCTACACATGTATTATTGTTATTAGTTAAATGAATTCTCAGAATTTTTTTCTCTTATTTAATAAATTTAGTATAAGAAATTTCACAGTAATTATGACGCAGTGCATATTGGCACTGATTTTTTAAAAATACTTTATACCTCAGTTTTTTAGCAAGAAAATATTTATATTTAGAATTCCAACAGTGATAGTATCAAGTCATTTTCCTCATTGTCTTACACATGAAACTGAATTTATATTTTACTTCTGAATACTTGAATGAAATAAATAGTTGAACAATATAATATATATTAGGCTTTAAAAGAAAGGAGGGAGCTATTCAAATAACATTTATTTTTAAGATCGAAATCTGGCTTTCTTACTCTTGCAGTAAAATTCTTGAATGTAAGAGATTAAAAAATAAAAGGATTTTATACAAAAATGATTTTTTTCCCGATTTATATTTAAAAAGACTTATTACAATCTCACCACTTGCTATGTTTGAACAATTTTTTTTTTACCAATTAATGAAGAAGAAGCAATCACTTGTTTCTGCAAAATTATTTTTCTGATGGGTGAATAAAATATGTATCCCTATTGCAGTTCACCCATTGTTTAATTTTAACAAGGTCAGGTGAATTTATGCACTCCATTATAAGAAAGTATTTAAAATTAAACAAAATCTATATTCACATTGCTGCATCAAATTAAATTAGCTGGTTTGATAGTGAAAATTTTAAGTAGTAAAAGAAATAACCACAATATTAATTTGTAAGTCTCTAAAGATTTAAAATTATATGGAGCCAGACAACTCAAAAAGAAACAATTTTTTTGAATATACATGTATATTATATAAATAATGTTTTTAAATATTTTTTTTTATAAAGTGGACTTAACATTATTTTTATTTGTAAGAAAATAATCAACTTTAAAGTGAATTTTTAAAAAATTATCTAAATAGCATCAATATTATTACACATTTTCAGGCCAAGATTTTCCCTCCTTCTAACCCCAAAACAGTAAGTTTTGATGATTATTATTGTTTATAGTATCTTTTAAATTTTAGAAATACCTGATAACCTCTCAAATTTCAGATTGGGTAAAGAACATTTTTTAAAGCAAAGTAATTTTTAAGCAATAACTATAAGTAAGAATACCAATAAGTTTAAGGCACTTTTGATTGTGGTTTATAATTTTGCTGAGCACTAGAAGCTATACACTTGAAATAGGTATTAAATAAAATGTAATCACGTACATTTTAGAGAGAATATTTTTAGTTCTTTTTTATACTTAAATCTGGCTATTTTACCCATTATAGTGATGAAACTCACTGAAAATAGATATATTTAATTTGTTTGGCATGAAATAATAATGGCAACTTAATTATGAACTTGAAAATTATCTGTTAAAAAATAATAATTTTATAATATTAAAATATTAATTTTCCTCAATTCATTAAGAAAAATATATGTATACCATTGAGTTTAACAATGACCACAAAATGCTGTTGAGAAAATTTGTTTAAAATGCATTATTAAATAGATGGCAACAACCTTTTTCTTTCATGGTCTGTAATGTGGATTAGCTTTCTTAAATGAATTTTGCATTTTTAGGAAGTTTAAAATAAATTAGTGAATTATTGCTTTCAATGCTTTATAGCTTTTTTTGTCTAAGTAAATTGTTGAAGTAGGATTCAATTACTGTTTCAAAATCCAATGCCATAACTGTTTCTCAAACTTTCCATAGAGCGTGATTAATTGTTAGCTTTCTTCCCTTTTGCTGCAGGTCTGAATTTCTATATGATTGTTGCTATTCATACTCTTATATTTTGTGGACCAGTTAAATAAACCAGGGGTCTCCAAACTTTTCTGCCGGAGGGCCACATTAACTGCCAAACAGCAGTTTGGGGGCCAACTACACACCTTTATGTGGTTAACTACCGGTAAAAATACGATTTATTTTTTTAGATTAAAATGTCTCCGGGAACCACATGACAGGGCCGCTTCTGGCTTGCGGACCGTAGTTTGGAGAACCCTGTAATTAAGGGTTAAAAACAATGTTGCCACGCAGATATCTGATAGATGGCAGTAGTAGTTGAGAATTACTGTGCATAAATTTTTTTTTAAATGCACAAAAAGTGGATGTGGTGCAACTTTGCACACAATTTTTTTTTTTACTTTGCACACCGATCAAGGAGCCTTAAAGAGAACATTGGTTAAAAGCAGGACATACTTATAAACTGTCCCCTCTCATAAATTATTTCAGCAAGTTTTAATGACCAAGTTCAAAGCAAATAATGACATTCCTCCTATCTAATATTAATTATTATTAATGTAAGCACTTAAATATATTAATTATAAACGATTTGTATTCCACAGCTTAAAATAATAGAAGATTTAAAAGCAAAGATGGAACTTCAACAAGAAAAGGAATGGATAGAGGCCCATAATTCTAAACAAAGTTAATTACTGTTAAATATAAATAAAGGAGCCATATTAAACTTACTAGATTCTTTTTAATCACTTTCGATCTTGAATTTGAATTATATGAATTGATGACTGGCAGTAAGCATGAGTACATCTCTTGAGATAATTTAAAACAAGAGATTAAGTATACAAGGATTGTTGAAACTTTGAGGGTATCCTGAGTAAAAGTGGTCATTTAAAAATGGATAGAAAAATAAAAAAAAACAAATATTGTTTGTTAGTATGAATGATTGAATTCTCTCAGCAGACTAATGTTATTATGGACAGTCTTTGGGAAACCATTTTAAAATTGTAAAGCTGCATAATGTTATATTTCTTTGTATACTCAATTATTTTTTAAATAATATGAATTGTAAAATAAACTTTTCTGAAATACTAAACAACAAGCTGAACCATTTTGTATGACTTAAAATTGTGTGATTTCATTTTTTTTATGAAGTGAAGGAGACCTTAGTTAGGAAATGATTTATATTAATAGCCATGAAGCACAAGATTTAGTTTAGAATAAAATCATTGTATCTTTGATTGTCTAGATTTGATGGAAGAGATTATGTGAGAATGCTGAAATATTGTGATATTAGGGCTGTTACCGACTAATTTATATTTAATCGTTAACTTTTGAAAAATTACCGAATAATTAATCGATAATTTTGATTAAGCTAAAAATAAGACGTATGACATCATTAAAATGAAAATTTCAAGGGAAATAACAAAAACATGCAATAAGCATTTTTAAAATTTAAATATAAGAGCTTATTTTAAAGGTTACACTTAAAAAATCTTTTTCCTAAATGGAGAAGTTTGTACATAAAAAAAACAACCTATTATTAATTATTTATAATTAGGACTGCGGAAATTACCGATTAATTTCTCGATTAATCGGTAAAAATTTTTATCGATTAAAATTATTTTAATCGATAAATAATAAGATAAAATAGCAATTAAAATTTAAGAAAATGTTTCAATTTTTTTTCGATTTATTAATAAATTATTAATAATTAATAATACTTTGTTTTTTGTTTTTTTCACGTACAAACTTCTCCATCTAAAGGAAACGTGACAAACGTGAAAACTTTAAGTAACCTGTTTTATAAAGACAATGATATAAAAAACACATTGTTTTTAATTAATTAACAATAACAAAATTTAAATTCATTGACATTATATTGAACTTTTTATATTTAAATATATCTCCTACAATATTATAGTTTTATAATTAAATTAAATACATAGCTATGGGCTTTTTAAAAAAGGGCATAAAAGGTTACAAAATGTGAAGGAAGACAACATAGTGAAAAAAGGGATTAGCCTATGAGGTCTTAGAAAAAAATCATGACTTTTGAACCACTTGGGATAAAAAGATGATCTTTATGTTTTTGTTTATCATCAAACAAATTCTATATAGCTGTATTACTTTTATAATTTAAAATTAATTTGAGATTTTCATCCAAGTGCCCAGACTTTAATACGTTATTGAACTAATTTTTATTGCTATGTCCTAAAAATAACTCAATTAAAAAAAAATCAATTGCCTGTTTTCATTACTTCCCTTGAAGTTTTCAGCTTAATGACGTCATACATCTTTATTTTAAGCTTTAACAAAATTATCGATTAATTAATCGATAATTTTTGAAAAGTTAACGATTAAATTTATTTTAATCGATAACAGCCCTATTTATAATTAATCATTGATTAATAAATCGAAAAATTATTTAAAACAACCTCTTCAATTTAATTGCTATTTTATCTATTAAAATAATTTTAATCGATATTTTTTACAGATTAATCGAGAAATTAATCGTTAATTTCCGCAGCCCCATGTGATATAGATTGACATATGATAAAAACAATTTTCTAATTCTAAAAAACTAAAAAAGAAACACATGAATTCTCATACTTCCTGTCTGGAATTGGGGCTTGCAATGGGTTGCCTCATCATACCAGGACACCCAATATCTAAAACTCTAATAAAAATGCAATAGAGAATATTACCAAAAAAAAGTGTGACAAAGAAAAAAGGTGCCTTGACAGGAGCGTTCTGCTAGAAAAAAAAAGCAGTGCCTTTACTATAATTATAGATCAATAAAATTACAAATTTATGTATAGATAATAGATATTTAAAAACATATGAAATATCTTATCATTTCATTGTCTTAAAAATTATCACATCCTTAAGTATGTCTTCTCTGTATAAAAACAATATCATACCTCTTTATTGTAAGGTTTACATAATTTCTTGATTTAAAAAAAAAAAATAATATAGAGAATTCATTTAAAGACAACGTTGATATATTTTTAAAACATACTATTATTAATTTTTTGGTTTGTCTCTTCTTTACAATGCACTTTTTGCTTGTGTACTACTCCTCTGTGCAACTATCTGTTAAAATACAGTTTATGTAATTTAAATTATTAAAGGCAGTAGTGGTTTGTGAGTTAATCTTAGTTCCATTTTCTGTCGGTAATTGCATTGTGTCAGGAAATATGACTTATGAATATTAAATTTATTTTCTCTTTATGATTATTATTATTGGGATATCCAGCTTGATTCAAATTCAAAGTTGATTAAATTTAATAAAGTGTTTTAATTTATATATTTTAAAACTAATAAACATGTTGGCTAAAACCGATATCTCCGACCGGAGCGTCGCGTCTCTTCCGATTTTTTAGGGTTTGGGTTAGGTTTAGCTTTAGAATTTCGAAAAATTGATGATTTTTAGGGTTTGGGTTAGGTATAGCTTTAGAAATTCTGAAAATTGAAGATTTTAGGGTTTGGATGGCCGCCGATAAGGTCGGCCCGGTCGGAGATATTTTTCATTGGTTTAATTATGACTGAAACTGAAATTTATCTATGTATTTCCACTATTTAATATAAATCATTTTGCACGGATGCATTAGTAGAGTGTTTAGTTTAGAAGATTGGAGACACGCTCGTCTGAGGACCTGGGAGGTTTAAGTTTAAAGATTAAATGATAAAAATACATGACAAAATGAAACAAGCTACCAAAAGCTCAGAATCGACAAACCGCTTTTTTAGCAATCAGTCAACTTAGTCTTGATCTGACGTAACTTGGTGGGTGAGAAAACTCGCTGGTTACACTCGGAAAGCAGTAGGACTTTACATGCCGGATAAATCTAGGCAATGGTTAAAATGTTAAAATTAAAATACAGAAATCATAACATGACAAACCATACTTTCATATAGAAAAATACACTCTAGCATAGAAATATAAAATATAATGGATGATTTTCATATCTACTACTAATGATGCAACACATGGATCTACTACTACTAGTATTACTACTAACTAGTGGACGTGGATCTCAAAATTTGACTCCTTCCTAATGAGTATAATATTTGTGCAGAAAAGACACCCATTTATTATTTGTAATATTATGGGACACCATTGAATGATCTTATTATTTCTAATTTTATAAGATCTCAGACTACCCGGTGCTAATTATTTGTAAAGGAAATAGGAACTTTATGAATGGACAACTGGGCCTTACACTTACTACGTAAATGAACATGGCATGGTCATTATGTGACGATAAGATTTTGAGATTTGATGAGGGAGATGTTTTGGGTGGGTTTTCGGCGATGAGGCACAGATAAATGGATAGTAAAACTAGACATTAACCACGGAGAAGCGTTGGCTTTGCAGCTATGAGGGAATTTATACAGCACAGCAAACACTGAAGACTGAAGAGAGAGAAGAGCTAGGAGAACGTCGGGGAGAAAATGAGCAAGAGTGAACGCCATTGTCCCTTGAGGACGGACGAGTGCCATAATGTTAGGGCTTGTATTGATTTTAAAAACTTGTTTGATTAATCGAGAAAAATGTAATTGATGTTATATATAAAATAAATTATAATGTTTTTGTTAATCACCAAGCAATTTCTATACTATACACCTGTATTATTTATATATTTTAAAAATTAGTTTGAACTTTTCATCAAAGTGCCAAAGCCTAAACTAAACATAAATGCGTTATTTTTATTGATAAATATGTATAAAAAATGTATACTGATTTTTAAAATATATTTTTATAGTTAAATATTAAGTTGAACTAAAACTTGTAATTTGTTAATTACAAATCCTGATTCTGTGTTACAAATATATTTTAAAAAAATAATAGTTGGGGGCCGTCCATAAATGACGTCACGCACCTAGGGGGGGGGG